>JADPWL010003015.1:0-12103 GCA_019059595.1 Marasmia exigua | reverse complement strand
TGAAAGCTCCGTCTCCTCCTAATTCTGAGCAGTTGTAAGAGATGCGTTAGACAGAAACCGGTGTAGGCAGATCATCCGCTCCAGATGCAGCCATGATGCTGACCACGATCCTCAGACATGAGGGACCAACTTAAGAGAGAGATAGTTACTAACATTATTTAGGATATTTGGTTACTCTTCTCCTTGACTGATTCTAGAAGATGGGCGTACAACCTAGCCGTTAAGTGCGTTTTGGTCGTTTTCCTCTAGCTGGCGCTAATACTGGCTAGCCGACTGATGCCTTTATGTAAGTTACTCTATGACTGCAACTCGCACTGTTTGAATGTCATTGACGATAAACTCGCACGAGCTAGCTAGAAAGGACCCCGCATTACAAGAAACTCTGATACAGTTTCTTGTAATGTCCGAAATGAAGGTAACACAAACAGAAATGTTATGGTATCTGTATATTATGCGTATGCGCATTCATAGTTACGCATAATGTGGGGCAACAGCGTGGACGCCCATGATCTTTTCATCTTGCAGAAGAGGTGCTTACGCATAATATACAACGTACAAAGTAGGGACAGCTGAAGGCCATATTTTGTGAAGCACTCTATTATGACGCTCCCCTGTCTGCACATAATGGAAATGGCAAACGTTGTTAAAAAAAACATACAACAATACAATTTTGTTAAAAGCGTCCGTCAAAACCACATCATTGTAGCTCTAGAACCCAAACTACAACTATACAAAAATAGTCCTTACTACAAATCAATACAAATATACATGTAATAAAATAAAAAACAAAAAAAATATTAGTAACATACAGCAAAAGAATTAAAAAACTGCTCATCAAAAAATGTTACTACAATACTATTGAACAATATATGCAATTTATTCTTAAGTAAATAACCCACTTAATATTTTTTTATTTACTTTGAAAAGTTATGAATACAGCCTTTTCAAAGTATCTATATAATCCATAGCTGTAAAACCTTTATCAGGGGAACCACACCAACTGAATCATGACTACACGTTTCTGAAACTATCTGAAACGTGCAGGTTTCCTCACGATAAGTGATGACAGTTCCTCCTGTGGCTGGCTTTTACCCGGAAACAGTACAGCGCACTTCGTGTACAGTACAATAATGCGTTTAGGGTGCTGATGGGGCTGCCTAGGCACTGTAGCGCGTCGGGGATGTTCGCCGAGTCGCGGGTGGATTGTTTCTACACAACCATGCGGAAGCGGTGCACATCCCTGGTTCGCAGGGTTCGGGGCAGCTGCAACACCATCCTAAACATGTTTGCGAATAGGTTTGATTGTCAGTACTTGAACCATTGTTCTATGGTTCATGTACTGATAAACAAGCAGTTAAGTTTAAAATAATAATTTAATTTTAATAATGTATTTTAAATTTTGAACGTTGATTTTATTTGATTATTTTATATATTATGTTACTATTTGATTTTATTTATGTAATGTAATGTTATTAATACTAACATAGAATTAAGTAAACATTGTTACTATCCATCGTGGATCTATCTTATCTGAAATAAATGAATTGAATTGAATTGATATTTTCCCTCATTGGCAAGCTAATGATATATCGCACATATATTTGAAAAACCCAGAGGTATGCGGATTCGAACCACGACCCCCCGCATGGTAGGCGCGTTGTAATCCACTTTGCAAACACCGATCATTAAGAACGCCTAATTTTAGTAGATAAATATCTGTAGCTCGCTCGCTTGCTCTGCCCATTGCAACTTGAGGCATGCAATCTTTTGGTCTATGTCTGTGACCTTAGTTCTCCTGCGGATCTCATCATTTCTGATACGATCACGCAGCACGCACGTACAGGAAGTCGCAGCCGTGGTAGACCCCCACAAGGTGGACCGACGATCTGGTGAAAATCGCGGGAATCTATTTGATGCGGGCGGCACAGGACCGATCTGAGTGGAGAAAATTGGGGGAGGCCTATGTCCAGCAGTGGACGTCTATTGGCTGAAATGACGGTGATGACATATCTGTAAATCTAGATTCCAAGTTAAGTTAATTGTGCAATTAATATCTGAGTATATATTGCTTGCAGGCGCGAGACAGCAGCTATTAAGGAATACAAATGTTCTTTTGACATTTCGCGTCCAAGAAAACTGCGCTTGTTATTACAAACTACGAGTGCAAACCTAGACGATTGAGTTAAGGTGACGGGTAGGGCACACTTGCGACGCCAACTGATTTAAATTGTTAGCAGCTTACCCGGATCTATTTTTAGCAATTTCCAATCTACAGTGTCTCGGAAAGCACTTACACTATTTAGGTGTATAATACTTATGCTTATCTTAGTGTTCTGCTTTTGCCCTCGAAATTTGGTTTACCGCCAAAAGCGGTCACTTATGGCGTAAGTACAGCCTCTCGGAAAGCACTTATACTATTTATTTAATAGTTACGCTTATCTTTATGTTCTGCTTTTGCACTCTAAATTTGATTTACAGCCAAAAGCCATCACTTATGGTGTAAGTACAGCCTCTCGGAAAGCACTTATACTATTAATTTAATAGTTACGCTTATCTTTACGTTCTACTTTGTATGTATTTACAAAAGAAAAGTATTATATGTAAATATTTGTAATTCCGCTGTTGATTCTGATATCCGTAACATAGGTGCTTGTGCTACCTATCTCGGAATCAGATCTATGTATGTGATGTCGTGAAAATATTTATTATTTAATTTCGAGTGCAAAAACAGACCAAAAAGTAGTGCACAATTATTTAAAAAATAGTATAACAGTAGTAGTTTGCCTAGGGAGGCAAACTACTACTGTTAGTTGGAGCTCTGAAATTGTTGAAAATAGATTCGGTTATGTTTTTTTATGATATAGGTTGCAGACGAGCAGACGGATCACATGATGGTAAGCGATTACCGTCGCCCATGGACACCTGCTACACCAGTGGCGTCACAAGTGCGCTGCTTACCTTTTAACCCCCCTTCCTCTGGATTGGGCCTCTGGTACCCTCACTCACGCAGCGAAACACAGCGCATGCACTGCTTCACGCCGCTTTTCTGTGAGGCCGTGTTATTATTACTGCGGTCGAGCCGGGCCATTCATGCCATGGCTCTCCCACTGTTAAAGTAGCTAACAATTTAAATAAGAGGAGTATTTGGATAAATGACCTATTAAGCCCTAAAGCTGAACTGGAACTGCTACTATGGGTAATGGAACAAAATGAAACCACCATGTAGCCTGATCTAAGAGAATAGTGTATTTTCAACCTTAACGCTGGAGACCTTATACAGTCTAAAAATAATATTACTGGCGTGATCTATTTATGCACAGCGCCATCTAGCGGCTAGCGCGGGAAACATATGCTTATTGGTTTACCTGTCACCGCGCTAGACGCCAATGACCCGTGCGTTTTATATAGGGAGCAAAGTAATGCGAACATGCCGCCCCCTTAGGACATTATTGACAAATAAGTGTCCTACAAATAACCTTTTTAACAAGAATAACCTTTGAAAATTGACTTTACATGTTCGACAATATTGTTTTCAGTTCACACAGGAACCTTATGAACTACATATTTACATCCTTTACACTTACAAAGAAATAAACTGGGCTTATGAATCGGATTACAATAAAACTACAGCAAATTAAATAAACTATACTAAGTAAACATTTACAATAGAAAACTTATTCAGCTACGGGCAAAATACACAGCTTGGAAGTCGGCCGTTTAATGGTAGAATTTTTTGTACGCAATGTTACAACACGGGTTATATTATCAAGCCCTGGGTGTTTGTCGAGTATCCGACCTAGTAACCAACGAGATGGTGGTAAATTGGTGTCCTTAACAAGAACTAGATCTCCTATCTTTGGCTCTTCTATTTGTGAAGTCCATTTATATCGCTGAAGTAGATTGGACAAATATTCTTCTGACCAGCGTGACCAAAACTGTTGCAACATCTTCTGTATCATTTGCCAACGCTTTAAAGGACTTATGTTTATATTGGTAAAATCAACATCCGGTACGGCTAATAACGACTCTCCTATTAAAAAATGACCTGGAGTCAACGGCATGCATTCTCCTGGGTCCTCAGTGTTAATTGCAGAAATGGGTCGAGAATTAAGGCAAGCTTCAATCTGTATTAAAAGCGTAGTAAGTTCTTCATATGTTAACGTTGTGTCTCCAATGACCCTCTTAAGGTGGTGTTTCACGGATTTTACCCCGGATTCCCATAGACCTCCAAAGTTGGGAGCGTGAGGCGGTATAAAATGCCACTCCGTTCCCTGATTTTCTAAGTGTTCTGCAGCCGACACCTGTATAGCGTGTAATTGCTCTAACTCCTTCGCTGCTCCCACAAAAGTCGTACCGTTATCGCTGTAAATCTTAGCGCAGTGACCTCGTCGCCCGACAAATCTTCTGAAAGCGGCAAGAAAACATTCTGTGGTCATGTCGCTAACCACCTCTAAATGTATGGCACGGGTCACCATACAGACTACAATACAAATGTAGCCCTTGGAAGCATGATGACCTCTGCCCTTTGTAGTTCGTACATTGATAGGTCCAGCATAATCCAAACCGCTATGCAGAAATGCTCTAGCTGGTTTGCAACGTACTGATGGAAGTGAACCCATCAATTGAGCCTTCGCTCTGCCATTTTGTCTAATGCAAGTGACACATTTCCTTATATGCATTTTTATCAAGTTTTTTGCCCGTATAATCCAATAACCGTTTGTCCTCAGATAGTTAAGTGTTAATTGTGGTCCTCCGTGTAATGTCTTATTATGTGCTTCTGCTATCATCAACTTTGTCAAATCCGAGTTTGATGGTAAGACTATTGGGTGTTTAATTTTTTCGTCTAAACTGGAATTCTGCAACCTCCCGCCGACTCTAATAATGTCCGCTTCATCAAGGTAAGCGCCTAATGATTTTATTTTACTAGTTTTGAGTTTAATGCATCCAACTTGTTTTAATTCCTTTTTTTCTTGTTCAAATTCTTCATTCTGTGCTATTTTTATACAACATTCTAATGCTTCTTGTATTTCTCTCTTTTGTAAATATGATGTAAATTTATTTGTGTTTTTTTTATATTTCAGGAATCTGCGACAGTAAGCTACTACTCTCAAAAGTTTTTGCAGTTTAGAATATCTCTGAAGCAATGGATTCGTTGAAGTAACAGCTATATGTGTTTTTACCGATTCTTCCAAATGAACTTCTAACCTTGTAGGTTTTGTGTATATAATGTCCTTGTTTTTTAAGAACTGGGGCCCTTCTAACCAGAGTTTGTGATCTGCTAATACCGCAGGAGAGATACCCCTCGATGCACAATCTGCTGGATTATCTTTCGTAGATACATGAAACCATTGCGCTGAATCCAGAGATGTTAAGATTTCGGATACCCGATTCGCGACGAACGTTTTCCATTTGTTCGGGTGATTGTTTAGCCAGTCAAGCACTACTGTTGAGTCAGTCCATGCCCTGACATTTTGTTTCGGAATATTCAAGACATTCATCATTTCCAGTAATAATTTTGTCAGGAGCACCGCCGCACACAATTCAAGACGTGGAATGCTCACTTGTTTTATTGGGGCTACCCTGGTTTTAGCCGTCAATAATGAAACATGAATATTACCTTCTCTGTCAACTCGACGAAGATAAATTACGGCCGCATATGCTACCTTTGACGCGTCACTAAACCCTTGAAGCTCTACTAGTGTATCATCGTTCTTCGTGCCCAGCCATCGTGGGATCTTTATTTCGGAAAGTCTTGGTAACTCTTCACGGTAAGTATCCCATTCCCTTTGTAATTCAATGGTTATTTCTTGATCCCAAGCCAAGCCCTTTAGCCAAAGCTTTTGAATAAACATTTTTGCAATTACTATGGAAGGCGCTAGCCAACCTATAGGATCAAATAATTTTGCAATATCTGCTAATATTAATCTTTTTGTTACAGGTTTCGAGATCTCTGGCTGTTTCACTATGTATTGGAAAACATCTTCCTTGCGGTCCCAGGTGAGTCCTAATATTTTTATAGTAGAATCTATTTTTATGTCCAGGTTTTGTGTTTCCTCCTCTTTCCGTTCTGTTTCTTTCTTTTTATTTGTTTCTATCCTTTTTACTTTTTCTTTATGAACTAATTCGTTTTTATTTATTTTTTGCAGGAGTTCCAGATTGTTGCTGTTCCACTTTTGAAGCTCGAACCCTCCCTTTGCTAGTAATTCTTTCATCTGCTTATATAACTCGAAGCTTTCGTCTACTGTATCAGTTCCAGCCATTAAATCATCCATATAAAAGGAATCAACAACTCTACCTTTAGCCGCAGGATAATTTTCTCCTTCATCTTCAGCTACCTGGTTTAGCGTTTTTACTGCCAAATACGGAGCTGAAGCTGTGCCAAACAACACGGTAAGAAACTCGTACTCTCTTATGGGGTCCTCGGGATTGCTTCTCCATACTATGCGTTGAAATGACACGTCCTCCTCCGCGACTAGTACTTGACGGTACATTTTTTGAATATCTGCGACAATACCGATCCCAAATGTTCTCCATTTCAGTATTATATGGCGAAGCTCCGGTTGCAAGGTAGGTCCTACTATCAGCGTATCGTTAAGTGATAATCCATTATTGTATTTACAGGAAGCGTCCACCACTACTCTGACTTTGGTCGTCGTCTTGTCATTTCTTATAACTGCGTGATGGGGTATGTAAACACCTTTTTTTGTATTATTTTCGCTTACAGGACGCATGTGATTCAATTGTATGTACTCTTCAATGACCTCTGTATACTGTTGCTTCAAGCCTTGATCTTTCTCAAATCTTTTCTCTAACGAACTAAATCTTTTCAATGCTATCTCCCTTGAATTGCTATTTTCGCATGAAGGAACATCATCTTTAAACGGTAACTTTACGACATAGCGTCCTTCCTTTGTTCTTTCTGTCGTTGTTCTATATAAATCTTCACATTTTTCTTCTTCCTTCGTTAATATGTTCTTTGTACTAATAAGCCGATCTTCGATTTCCCAGAACTTCTTCAATTGATCGTCTTCTGTTACTTGAGTATGTAGTACTGTAATATTTTCTGATCTGCGTGACGTACCTTTACTTTCAGATGAACTGACGACTCCAGACAATATCCATCCTAATTTGGTGGATTGAGCTATTAAATGATTATCCGGACTCTTGACAATTCCGTTGTTAAGTATTTGGCTATAAACTTCAGCACCTAACAGAATATCTATTTTATTCGGTGTATGAAAGTGTGGATCTGCAAGGGGTAACTGTGCAAGATCAATCCATTCCAATGAAGGTACGTATTTCTCGGGTAGGTATGAAGTGATTTTCTTTAACACGAACATTTTGATGGGAATTTCAAATTGTGGTTCATAACGTGATTGTATTATGACGTTGACTGTACTTTTTGTTACCATAGATTTGTCCTCGCCTAATCCCGTGACTACTCCATGTGCTGGGTTTTTCTTTAACCTTAATAATTGTACGGCGTCCTCAGTAATAAAACAGGCTTGCGAACCTTGATCTAGCAATGCACGTACGACTTGATAGTTTCCCGATCTAGATTGTACCTTTATTAGTGAGGTAGCCAATAGTACTTGTTTAGGTCTTTGTACCTTGCCTACTGACAAGCATGTAACCAATGGAGAACTGTTGTCTGAAGACGAAGCTTGTGGTTCCTTCCTATGAACTGATGGTTTATCTACTTGATCGCTAGAATGTTGCGAAATGCAAAAGCGAATGATGACGTTTACGACAGATCTTACAACAGGTTGGTTTCTTGCAGTCGTACACTGAGTGGTTGCTACCGAGACAATTAAAACAAATTTTATTTTTAGCCACAAATTCTCGTCTTTGTTCTGTAGTTTGGTTTATGAACTTTTTACAGAAACAAAGTTTATGCCCATCTGAGCAAAACTCACAACGCATGGTTTTATTGCTACTAGTTGCTATCAAGGATTTTGCATTTACTTGATAAGCTGGTGGCTTTTTTGAATCTAAACACTCCAACGCTCTAAATCGGTTCTCAACAAACACCCTGAACTGATCGAAAGTCGGTAAGTCATTCGTATCGCAGCTGGAAACACTAAGCTCCCAGTGTTTGCGGGTCTCCGGGTCCAATTTAAAGGTAACTATATGAATTATTATTATATCCCATGTGGCAACATTCACGCCTAGGTTCTTTAATGCATTTAAACAATCGGATGTATTGTCCAAAAGCTCCTTCAAACCCGAGGCCGATTCAAAAGCTAATCGTCTCTGAGAAAATAATCGCTTTAGTACACAATTAGAGAGATAGCGTTTGTTATTGTACCGTTTCTCTAATTGTTCCCAACACTGACTGTAATTCGCGTGAGTGATAGGTGTGTGCCGTATCAATTGCTCCGCCTCACCAGCTAGGTGTCCCTTCAAATAATGGAGCCTTTGGACGTCATCCAAAGTTTTGTTGCTGTGTACTAGCGATACAAATAAATCGCGAAAGGTCTGCCACTCTGTGTATTTTCCCGAAAACACAGGTATAGATATTTTAGGTAGTTTAACCAGAGAACTGTTCTCACTTGACTTGCTACTGCTTTGGACATTTAATGATTGGGTAGCGGCTTTCAATTCATTTATCTTTATTTTAAGAACAGATTTATAAGAAATGTAACAATCTTCCGTCTTATCATACATGTCCTCAGCAATATATGTCGATAACTGAATTTCCTTTGAATCGTAATTTTCATACAATTTGGAATTATTTTTATAAAACAATTGCCAATCGCGTTCTAAGTTTTCCAATCTTGTTTCTAAATATTCAATGGCAATTCTCTCTTTTGGACTTTTTTTATAATTTGCAAAGGCTTTGTTTATTGATTTATTTAAATCTCTTTGAACATTAACAAGAGACTGCATCGTGAAACTCAATACTAATAGACTTTAACAACAAAGAAATGCAGTAAAATTTGAAAAAAAATTACAAGTGTTTGAAATTAATCACAACTCTAGGCGAAATCGGGCATAGGTTCCCCGTTCCGTCGTTTTATTTAAAACTATTCTAAGTCCCTAAATTTAACTCTAAAATATGCTAAGTCTAAAATCTACAGTTATTTTCACTATTTAAATTGCTCAAAACAAATAAGGTTCAAATTCGTCACTGCACTGCCTCCTCCTTCGTAATTATTCAATTTTAATTCGCACTCAGAAATAAGGTTCAAAATTGTACTCACAACTCCACATCACAAACCGTATTCTCGATAATGATGACGTAGTAGTTGAAGTCGCTCCGATGACGTCCGCTCTGACTTCACCACCGCGATGACGTCACGCTTTCGATAGCTCCCGTTCTTGGCCGCTGATTTCCTCCTCAGCAGCAATGCGTTTCTCAGGAACTGATGTTCCCGGAAGTGGCGACCCTTGGTGTCTGCAGCGATCCACTGCAGGGTGCGCCAAGTGACTCCGCACTGGATTCACTGACTCAAAATTCGGTCTCGTGGGACCATGGATAAATGACCTATTAAGCCCTAAAGCTGAACTGGAACTGCTACTATGGGTAATGGAACGAAATGAAACCACCATGTAGCCTGATCTAAGAGAATAGTGTATTTTCAACCTTAACGCCGGAGACCTTATACAGTCTAAAAATAATATTACTGGCGTGATCTATTTATGCACAGCGCCATCTAGCGGCTAGCGCGGGAAACATATGCTTATTGGTTTACCTGTCACCGCGCTAGACGCCAATGACCCGTGCGTTTTATATAAGGAACAAAGTAATGCGAACAGTATTATATGTATATATTTATAATTCCGCTGTTTGTTTTGATATCCGTAACACAGGTGCTAGAGCTATGTTGTGAAATATTTATTTATTTTAAATCGCTTGGTGTCGCTAGTGTGCCCTACCCGTCACCTTAATAATGTACGTATAGCGACTACTAACTTGTTACGTTTTGCATGATTTAATCTATTTTAGACGGGAAAAACTCGCTTCCGTTTTAAAAGAAGCTGGAGTTTATTCAGTTACGATTTTGTTTCAAAACAAACACGAGTAAGTACCGATTGTATCTACAAATCAAGTAAGTTTTAGCCGATGCATGGAAAAATAATCATAAATAATGGTGATAGGTTTATTGAAATTTACTTCATAGAAAACTAATTAGCGAAACATATTGTTAACTCTATTAATTCATATATGATGGGACCGTTATCCTCTATGATCACCTGATAGAAATTCACGGCCGCCTACCATCAGGCGGAGTGCGGCCTTACTATAAAAAAAAAAGATTGCCGCCGCCCATGGACACCCGCAACACCAGTGGAGTCACAAGAGCGCTGCCAACCTTCAAATACCCATTCCCCGGATTTGGATTTGAAATTTGTCACAATAAATATATTCTGCTACTCAAGCCATATTGTGGGAGTTGTGTTAAAACATACTATCCATATCTTTGTGATGGCGGCCATCTTGAATCGGATTTTTGTCCAACATACAAAATCAAAATCGGTTCATTTGTTCGGGAGCTACGATGCCATAGACACACACACGCACGCACGCACGCTCGCACGCATGCACGCACGCACACACGCACACACACACACACACACGCACACACACACACACACACACAAACACAAACACACATACACACACGTCAAACTTATAACACCCCGTCGTTTTTGCGTCGGAGGTTAAAAAGGCATTGTTCAACAATAAATTGTGTATAGTTACCAAGATTTTATAAAAATCCACATAATATTTTATATTGTGCTAAAACTTCAATACTCACAAAGTTTTCTACATTTCCTAGAGGTCGTCCGTAACATTCTTGTTACAGCGTTTTCAAGTAACATCTTATACAAATTAAGTCATTGTAACATTTTGCCGGAAGCAACTTTTGTATTGCGATAGCAGGGCAGCCACTTTGTCGGAAGTAACTTTGTAGCCCAAGAGACAAATAAAAAAAAACATAGGTAAGTACGTCTTATTTCTGCATCTTGAAAAGTTTAGTATTTTACTAAACTTTTCTTTAGTCTTCTACTCAAGGAATCGAGATTACCTCCAACCGATTACGGTTACGGCGTGCTTTCTCAACGATTGATCTTGTACGCTATTATTATAGTGCTCAAGTGTGTGTTCAAACACAAGTGCACTCTCTTTTCCCTTACTCTTATAATCCTATTTTTCCGACTTTAATCCAGTCCTAAGTCCAGAAAAATATTGTTATTTGAAAAGACGTCACATGTCTCATATAAAATTTACTTTAAGTGACCGCTTTTTTTATTATGGCTTCGACTTGCGAATCCGCTCCACACTTCGCATGGTGTACGTGTGGGGTGGGTGATTGGGGTTTCACGTCACGGGTGATATCACCTAAGTAACTACTAGTTTCTTGAAATTCTGTTTATAATACCTATCTGTAGATTATTGGACATAAAATACTTATTATTTATTCAGATATTTATTCAGATATAACCCCAAAACTTTAAAGTGATATATCTTTATTTCCATACTTACGACAATTGTTGAGGAACTCCAAGTTGTATACTGGGTGTATCTGTGAACATTTATATCAAATTAACCACGTGCTTTATCAACAATTATTATGTATATTAGATATAAGAATAATTGTCTATGTCATAACCAGATTGTTATTTTAGTACCTACTTATTTAAGATTTTTATATTAATACTAGCTGACCCGGCAAACGTTGTTTTGCCATATAAATAAAAGGGTTGATCGTAGAAGGGTGAAAATTGAGGATTATATGTATTTTTGTACGTTGTATCATTAAAAAAGAGAAATTAAAAATTTTGTCTAAAAAATAAAAATAAAAATTTAGGGGTGGACTACCCCTAACATTTAGAGGGATGAAAAATAGATGTTGGCCGATTCTCATAGATACCGGATAAGCACAAAAAATTTCATCAAAATCGGTCAAACCGTTTCGGAGGAGTATGGCAACGAAAACTGTGACACGAGAATTTTATATATTAGAGATTGTTATTAGGATAAAGCTACCCTCACATTTGCGATTACCTAACAAGGTAGCTAAGTTATAAGTACCTGTTTACTAAAAACACCTAATATTTGTATGTAACAACTTAGCAGCAAATAATAATTTCATTT
>JADPWL010003010.1:0-10688 GCA_019059595.1 Marasmia exigua | reverse complement strand
GTCACATTCTCAGTGGCGTTAGTTAGGAGAGGCCTGTGTCAGCAGTGGGAAACGAAGAATATGGGCTGATTATGATAATTATTTAAGTCGGGTTATTCATATTCAGATCAGAGGGGCTACTGCGCAACTTTTATGTTAAACAATGTCTTTAGCTTGCTAGCAACGTTCACCAGACAAAACCAGCAAAAATCTATCGAAATGTGGAATTAAATGACATCGTCATGTTCTTAACGATATTCGATTAGAACAAAGGCGATGGGCGGTGGCCCCGAGTATTGAAATACATGTTTTCGTTCAGGATGTAGGTATTAAAACGTTCAGTTTGCTGAGGATGAGGATATAACACGGTTAAAAACTTACCATTCCATACCCACGGCCCAATATACAATGCTTGGCCTGGCATAAATTAACTTTTCAAAACATACTTTAGAGTCCGTATCGCAATAAACAGTTTCACTAACAAACTACTAGGACGGAGGAGGACTGAACGCAATTTATATATTACTCTTTGACCGAAATCAACTCAAACGTTTGGCTGTGTTGTATCGATAACTGAATTTCTCTTTTTAAGTAAGGAGTCTTCAGGATATTTTTTTGGTGAAACAATAAAATGCACCGCCATTTGCAAAAAAAATCTTAGATATGTGTTTTTTTTATTTGCTCAAAAAAGTATGGCCTGGGTATAAAATGTAGTGTTATAGAATTTAAGTGGATGTAAAAATCTGCATTGGGCGTAGTATTTTGTACGTTAAATTCGGAAAAATGCTATCATTCTATAAACAGTTTGTTTGTGTTGGTCCACTGTTGTCTCGTTCTATCAGACACCATTTGACTTTTACACATTCAATTTTACCATTTTTTAAATTAGTCCTCATTCGTAACAATTCATTAGATTTTATTTTTGTCTAGACATTTCAACTAGTAAATATTTCTGTAAATACGAATAGTAATTTGAAAAAATTGTTAAATTAATTAAATATTTTTTATAGGGTGTAAATAATGAGATAGCGCATCTTAGCACAACTTTAGAGACTACAAAGAAGCCTTATTCAGGATCTCATGTCGCTAGATAACTCTGCCTTCTATGAAAAAAAATCCTATGTTCCGACTGTCATGACCCCTGGACAATACCTATGATAGAGTAGACTAAAATGGAATTGATAGATCGTTCGATTCAAGTTAATCATCACTTGTGTCTTTGGGTCTCAAGGATCGAATAATCCCAAATAGACTCACGGAATAAATTCTGACACGGACATTGGCTAATCCGTAGGATCGTTTTAAATTGAATTCAGTTGCATCAAGTCATGATCCAGAGATGTTATTCTCATTTGCATTCAAAGCCATAGCTTCTGAGCCCAGGCTTTGTGTGTGATCCACGTATTGGGAAGTCTGATAATTATGACGGAGTGATTGCCGTTCCACCATCGCAACCCTTAGGCAATTAAATTAATTTGTATCGATTATTAAATCATGTGCCACTTTCAACCGGCGGATGCAGAAGCACGAGCTACAAGTAAAAGGCCCATATCACCATAAATTACTCAAACGAGAATTATGCTAATGAACGCCATATGCCTCGCAATAATGAAGGGATCTGATCAAAAATCACTAAAAAGGCGTATCAACGATACTCTTACTTTTAGGACATCTCCCAGACAAGAAATAGGTTGGAGTAGTAACTTTTGAGGTGGCCAGTCAGCGCATGGTATATGGGGGTACCATCGCCGGCATTGCACCGACTATGTGAGAGTGCCCAGGGGTTTTAGTTGGTAGACCCCCGCCATCATGCGGGGGGAGTCCGGCATAACCATAAAAAGGGTATGCGTAACGCATTTCCCCTGGGACATCAAAATAAAGAAGTAAAATACCATTTAATCACAATCAGAATAACAAAGTGTAATTAAGTATGATTTTTATAATCGAATTGCTCGTATTCTGACCAGCACACTGACTTTGGAAGTCCATCTTAACAATGAAAATACGTAAGTTACAAGCTGTAACTATGCACATGCGTTTAGGTAGCTACTTATTTGTATAAATTCTTATATTTCATTCATAACACAGCCATCCATCCATAATATAGGCATATTCTAGGCAAAAACGCGTCACATCCAAGGCCTCGTCGTCACTTTCCATCAGGTGAACAACTGTTCTCACAGAAGACCGCGTGAGCAGCGCCTGCGCTGTGTTTCACCGTGTGAGTGAGGTTACCGGAGGGCCCAATGGGGGAGGAAGGGGAAAAGGTTGGCAGCGCACTTGTGACTCCACTGGTGTTGCGGGTGTCCATGGCGGCGGAATTGCTACCATCAGGTGATCCGTCTGCTCGTCTGCCACCCTCTATAAAAAAAAAATTAAGTTCATAAAAAAAATCTGCTTCTTTCGGTACTCGACATTGTCATTGTTTCCTATTAGAAATTTAAAATTACGAAATCTTGAAGATTAAATTCAACTTCATTACTTTGATTTCCATCTACTCCTTGTTGTATTTGTGCGCTGTATGAGCCAGGGGGCGAAAAATAATGTTTATTTTTCGTGAAGGCATAAACATGAGCCTGTGACAAAATGGATACGGTTGCTGTACTACCACGGCGGTACAGTTAGGCACGCCTGCACACCGCAGCGTAAAACCCAGATAAGATCCCTGATATTCTTCGTAATTGAAACTTTAAAAAGTCCCTTATTAAGGCGATACCGCACCGATAATAGGACCGCCAAGAGATTTAAATTGCTTGTCGCGAATTAAATATGTATAATTTTTAATGTATTATTGCCGTGCCCTAACAGGGTTCATGTTGATCTCTAACCCTATATACCAAAGACCTGTATCCTACAACATGAGTGCAATAAATGATTTGTATTTGTATTTGTATAGTTGAGCAGTGAATACATTAAGAATATTACTACCAATTTTTGAGACAACTTATGTAATAATTTCTTCTTGTAAGTAAGATTAATCTTGATAATTGCTAAAAGTGGCTACTATTATTGTTATTGTTACTAGTAGGAAGAAATTATTACGTAAATGGGTCACCAAAAAATTAAAATTGTTTCCTTAAAGTATTTTTTTGCTTACTTTATAAAAAATGGCTCTGATTCTTCACAAGTAGATAATATAAATAACTTGGCGGCGCTATTATCGTCGCGATATCGCCTTAACAAAATATTAATTAAACAACATTTACAACTTTCCATTTCACGTTATCGATTATTTTATTTGTATCATTGTCGATATCGCGATGTGACGTCACGACGGTTGTCCAGTGTTTTCAAACACATATCCTTTACTGCTCTGCTAAAATAAATTCCAAACGTCGAAATCTTTCGCTAATCTTACGTAAAATTATCTGTATTCTAGTGAAGGGTGACGCTGCGCAGCTCTGTGATTGTTGGTGCGAGCTATCTTTAGATAATAGTGTAATTATCACACGTTTTTCTGGTGAGACAAAATCAATCGTAAAATCAGTGCAAGGTAGTGTCTGAACAGGAATAAAAACCACCGTCTACACTGCCTTAACAACTCGTCGGAACATGACACAAAACGGCGTAAACATAGGCATTTTCGCCACACCACCAAGGCGACCCATAGCTCAGTGCGCTGCGCTCATAGGCCCGTTCCTGCAATACTCGGAGGTCGACGGTTCGAATCCTCGATACACATAAAATAAGAAAAAACCATTATTTTATTTTTTAATTATTTTTAAACAAATTGGAATTATATTTAACAACCTAGTACTATTATAAAATATTAAGAGAAAAAGTGGTGAAAAACAAGAAGAAAAAGAAATATGCCTAAGGTACAAAGATCGCCTGTGGCTAGCCAGCAGTGCTCGCCAGATAAAGAGCAATTGAGTAAGAGGCAGAAGAGAATGAAGCCTCTCGCCTCTCCACCTGCCGATGCGGCTGCAGCTGGAGCTGTGGCCGGAGTCCTAGAGGGAGATGTGAATGACATAGCGGGTGTGCTGCGCCGTGATCTCTCTGCGTGCGTGTCGGAGATACGCGAGCTCCGTCAAGAGATCATGCAGCTGCGGGAAGCGCTCACGGCTGAGAGGACACGGCTGGATAGTATCGAGGAGAGGGTGGCCAAATTGGAGGAACGTCAGGCGACCGAAGTACCTGGCAGGACAGCCGAGCTGGAGCGAACTATCACCCAGTTAAGGCTCGAACTTAATGACCGAGACCAGGAGGCACTCCTCTCTGACCTCGAAGTCGGGCAGCTGCCGGAAGAGAAGGGAGAGAACGTGATACACTCGGTGAAGGTACTCGCTGCGCAGCTGGGTGTTACACTGGAGGAGCGGGACGTGGTGTTCGCCGAGCGCGTGGGGGCGCCCCCCAGTGGCCAGGGCGAGGGCCGCGCGCGCCGCGTCGTGGTGCGGCTGGCGCGTCGCCATCTCCGCGACGAGTTGCTGCACGCCGCACGCGTACGTCGCACCGTCGCCAGCGCCGCAGGGGGGCGAATCTTCATCAATGAGCGACTGACCCGCCCAAATCGACAGCTGTTTCATAGGGTCCGCGAGGAGTGTCGAAAACTACAGTGGAGGTACTCCTGGACCAAGCGGGGGCCGCATATTTGCTCGTCAAGAGGACGGCAAGCCAGCATTCCAGTTGCGATCTTGCGACGATCTGGTTCGCGTGTTTGGACCCCAGGCAATCTGACCCGGACTTCCCTGAAAACATTAGGATTACTGCATGTAATAGATATAAAATAGCATATATTTATACTATTTCTATAAATAAAAATATTCACCTCTTGCCAATGGAGTGGGTTACCACTCGGTTTTCAATGACACAGCTTGTGAAATTATATGTCATCAAAGGGATAGGGGAAGGGACTATATTGTGCAATGAACTGAATTCGATTGGGTATCTAGATGTGATATTATTTTTTAAAAATACAAGTGCTTATATAATGCTGTTTATAATTATAACTTATAATAACACACATACACACTTATACATACCAAATATGACTTATTATAACAATATCAATCTTAATCTATATTCAAAATTAAAATCAACAGACACTCTTATTATACACCTATTAAAATGTGGAATACACTTGTATGGGCAGTCTGAAATATTTATCCACACTATAAAACACATGTTACCCACTACACCCACAAATACTAAAAAAAAATATACACAAACTATATAAACTAAATATACACATAAACATGGTTCTAAAATATAAACATAATAACAGGAAACTTCATTACAGACACAACACACTGAAATATATCTATGTATACAAAATATTTTACAGTTATGTGACTCAAGCAAACACAATATTCACAGATATGAATCGCACAGTATGGTCTATGGAAAAGATTCTCCTTACCGAGATACAAAATGGTTGGAAGAAATAATTTTAAAGTTGGGCTTTACAATGCGGGGTCCCTCGGCACTGGGCATGAGGAGTTTATGGTGGCTGCTCAGAAAATGAATGTTGACATCTTGGCAATAAATGAAACCTGGCTCAGGGCAGGTGAGGATGACAGGGCACCAAAATTGCCAGGGTATCAGCTAAGACACATACCCAGACCAGTCCAAATTAGAAGGGGACGTGGGGGGGGTGTAGGTTTTTATGTACGAAGGGGTGTCAACGCCCGCACGCTCCCGCATCCTACAACATCATTGGTCGAGCAAATGTGGCTAAAGGTTCGTACTCACAACCAAGACATACTAGTAGGAACTGCCTATAGACCGCCATGGCAAGATGTAGATGAGTTCATGGATGCTATAGCAGATTCCATAGCCACCCTGGCAAGCTCTGATGGGATCATTTTTGTTGGCGACCTTAACATAAACATGTTAGAGCCTAGCAGCAGCAAAACAAAATTGCTTCAGGACTTTCTACACAGTGTCAACCTAATGCAGGTGGTCGATAAACCTACTCACTATACCAATCAGAGTAGCAGTCTGATTGATTTAATCTGCACTGATATCCGTGTCAATCAGGTAAGTGTAAAACACTCTCCAGATTTGGGAGGACATGCCATGCTGATGGGAGACTTTAAAATAAAAAAAGAAAAACCATGTCCTCAAATAATAACATACAGACCCTTAAAAAACATTGTAGTGGATCAATTTGGTAGGGATTTGGACTCTGTTGACTGGCAGCACTTTTACAAACTACACAATGTCAATACATTGACAAGAACATTCACCACATGGATAGTATCCCTCTTTGACCTTCATGCCCCAACGAAAACCAGCAAATTCCGGCATCCTCCCCACCCCTGGGTGACCGACTGCATCAAGACAATGATGCAGACCAGAGACAGGTACCATGATCTATATAAACAGCATAAGACTGATGTATACAAGAACTGTTACAAGACCATGAGGCGGGCAGTGCTTGAGGCTATTGAGCAGGAAAAGAAACATTTCTTCTCCAAGCATGTCAATGCTAACATTAGTGACTCAAAAAAAGTTGTGAAAAACCTGAAGTCCACTTTAGTTCCTAATAAAAAAAATACAGCAGTGCTGCCACCTCATCTTAACAACCCAGACCAGATCAATGACCACTTTCTGAACATACCTGGCGATGATTTTGTAACCATATCTCAGCTGACATACTACGAACACCACAGGCACAGCACCGCCACATTTGATCTGCAGCCAGTCACTGAAGATATGGTCCTAAAGATCATACGAGGGCTCAAATCGAATGCTCAGGGGAATGACGGGATCACTTTGGATATGCTGCTCCTAACCTTGCCACAGTCGCTGGGTGCTGTCACTAGGATAGTCAATCAGTCTATCATGGAAGGAATATTCCCTGACAGCTGGAAAGTGGCCGTTGTTAAGCCTCTGCCAAAAAGTAACTGTCCATCTACAATGAGCGATCTTCGTCCGATTAGCTTGCTCCCATGCATTTCCAAAATCCTGGAAAAAGCCGTATGTGACCAGCTGACAACATACCTCGAAGAACATGACATGTTACCACAGCGGCAATCTGGGTTTCGCAAGGGACACGGAACCGCTACAGCTCTGGCGGACATAGTAGACAATCTTCTCACTGCACAGGACCGTGGTCAGCTAAGCATGCTGCTCCTACTTGACTTTTCACGCGCATTCGACTCCATAAATACCTCATTATTACTCGCAAAATTAACATACTATGGATTAGGATTAAACTCAATTAAATGGTTTCAAAGCTACCTTCATGGCAGGCAGCAGTATGTCGAACTGATAGGGGTTGATGGCGTCAAAGTGCAATCAGCACTACAATCTGTCACCCGCGGAGTGCCACAGGGCTCCATACTGGGACCTATTTTATACATTTTATACAGTGCTGACATAATAGGCTGTATAGCGCACTGCGGTCACCATCTATACGCAGACGATTTACAGTTACATTTTTCTTTTAAGCCAGATGATTATGAGGCAGCAGTAGCCAAGGTGAATGAGGATCTGTCAAGCATCACTCAGTGGTGTAGATCTAACTGCCTAATCCTTAACCCGAAAAAGTCCAAACTCCTCCTGATTGGCACTAAGAGTAGCAGGCAGAGACTAGATGGGAAGCCTCTGAATGTACGGATCAATGGGGAGGTGCTGGAGCGTGCTCATGAAGCAAGGAATCTGGGTCTGATTGTGGACAGCAGTCTGAACTTTGAAAGCCATATTGCCGAGAGTTCTCGCAACTGTTTTTATAGGCTAAGAATGCTGTATAAAATGCGACCATATTTAAGCAATAGATTAAGAAAGTTACTGTGCGAATCCCTAATATTGTCCAAGCTTAATTACTGTGACACTGTGTATGGGCCATGCCTGCTGGGAAGGACTGCCAAGCTGATCCAAAGAGTTCAAAACGCCTGCACCAGGTTCTGTCTCGATATTCCTCCTCGCTCACATGTTACACCTTTTTTAAATGATGCGAACATCATGAAAATGGAGGCAAGGAGGAGATTGCACCTGGCTACACTCATGTTTGGTGTTATAAAAAGTGGAAAACCTCAGTACCTGTTTGAAAAGCTAGCGTGGGCGCGTGATCACAGCAAATATCCGAGGCGGACGTGCACCAATGTTTTTAAAACTGAAAAACATCACACTGTTCGTTTCAGAGGCTCCTTCAGATACGCAGCCACGCGTGCATGGAATAATATACCGCCTCCGTTGCGTGACCTGAAAACAATATGCTCTTTTAGAATAAGGCTAAAACGACATCTAATAGACATACAAAAATCTTCACACTCACTTTCTGAATTTTCACGGCGCGCGACGGATTTGGCATACACGACGTCCTGGCGTCGTTAACACGGCTAACGAGCCCTCCCCCTCAAGCAGTAGCAGAATCGGATAACGACCAACATCACAGTCCATACGCACTACTCCATTGCCGTGCCACGTCGCGGCAGGCACGGGCAACGCCCATCCGGTAGCCAACGCCTATCTGCGATGTCGTCACGGCGGTTGTAGCAAGGGAAATCCAAGACAAACTTCTCCATTTTGTTGTTCATACACCGACAAAAATATTCACAAACTAAGATGTGCATAATCATAATCACAGATAACTTTAATGTTGCAATTCATTGTCATCATAATTTGCAGTGCACTTTTTGCACTTAATGTCAAATAGAACCATAGATTAGATCAAACTGTCATTTTTTTTTTTCTCTTAATTGTTTTTTTTTTAATCATTTCGTCAACGTGTCAACATTGACGATATGAAACAATCGATGGCGCCACTGTCGCTTTTATAAATAAGTTATAATTCTATCTTCTTCCGTTCTATCTAGTAATTCTATCTCACATTATCATTTACTTATGTACATTAGTATTTATTTATTTATGGTTACACATTAACACGGTCGTCACTCACAACAGGTCCTGCCAGAATACCAGCGCTGCCGCGGCATTTCTGTCGTGGCAGCACCATGCTGAGGCCAGGACCTGATTGACCTCACACTTCACACACGCCTACTTATTTAGAATATTTTCATTTTATATAACTGTGTATCTACCTACCTATCGTCTGTTCTCGTACTCACCTTTGTCTGTAGTATTAATGTGTCAATGTTACCTTATCTATGTTTACTAATGAATGTTCATTGTTAAATTATTTATTGTGATGGTCAATAAAATGTTTTTCTTTCTTCTTTCTTTCTTTCTAGTCATAGGCCCAACCACAAAAAATGTGGGATATATTTACAGCCTATATGACACACACACACATTCGTATTTACATTCACATTCGCGTTTGATGGAATCAGGTATGTTTGTCTAAATAAAGCTGCAAATCGGACACAGACCAAATGCTTTATTGGGTCAGTGAAACCAGATTCGATTTGGATTCGTCATTGAAATTAGTTATAATTTAATTATTAATTACAAGGCAAATAGTGTATTTCTCACAGTAAACCATCCTTATAATTTTGAACGGTATTACATCTCATTTCCATATTTTAACAGACTTCAAAAATACTATGTCCAATACGGAATAGTGCTATGGGCGAACAGTACGGACGCACAAATTATTCATTTTACAAAAGCGATGCCTCTGTATAATTGCAAATATTGATAACATGGTTAGCTGCAGGCCACATTTCAGAACCACGATCATTTTGATCCTCACAGGCATATACATTTTTGAAACCTGCATGTTTGTCAGAAAACATAAAAATTGACCCCCTGCATGAAAGGCCTCAAAATCTAAGACCGCGGGTCAAATTAGCTCCACCGATAACCAAATTAGAAATTGTAAAATCAGGTCCGTTTGGAATGACTGTAAAAAATTATAATAATATTCCAAATTGTATTAAAAGTATAGAAGGTGAAACTACCTTTAGAAACACACTAAAAACTTACTTAATAGAGAGATATTTCTACTCACTGTCAGAGTTTTTGGATGTGCAATAATCTTGTCAATACGAAAAATATTTGCTATTGAATTTTATATAGTTTATTGAAAGTTTATGTAGGGTAAGTAGGGGGAATAGCGCTCAGTGGGTAATAGCGCCCACCTCTGTAGCTCTGTCAAAACAGTACATAGCAACACGCCACGTTGTGTGGAGGGCGAGGGGAAGGGTCCTCGAACCTACAACGATGCGATCGGACAGTCAGCCCGCGTCATGCGACGGTGAAGTGCGTTTCTTTTTTTGCGCCCGCACTGATCTAATATTACGTCTCATGATTTTTGTCGGTAAGTCTAAAAGGCTGATCTTCAGTACTAATATGCTAATTTGTGATTGTAGACTTGACCTCGTTAATATTTTGTTTAATTATAATGTCTTTTGTTTGATATTTTCCAAGAAACGTGTTTGGGCGTCATTAGCCCGGACCTCGAGCGGCATTACCCAATGTCAGGGGCAATGCCACTCAAACATGATTTTTTTTAAATGTTTTTTTACTATTAATGGGTCTAAGATATAAGCTTCTGTAGTTAAATTGTGGACTAATAGATAATTAAAGAATTTATTACGTTTCATAATTTTCATTTAAAAAAATAAATAAAAAAAAAACATTATTTTTCCTTAAGTGAACGCCATTCCCCCTCCTTACCCTACCTAGTTTTAATTTTAGTTTTAATATTATTGCTGTACCCTAACAGGGTTCATGTTGATCTCTAACCCTATATACCAAAGACCTGTATCCTACAACATCATATATAAAAGATTTTGTATATGTATTTGTAAAAAAAAATATTCAAACGAAGTACAATTCGGTGTGACTGCAGCCCGCCTGCT
>JADPWL010003008.1:0-13236 GCA_019059595.1 Marasmia exigua | reverse complement strand
GAGCCGCCCATCTCGCAGTGCGTCACCTGGTGAGTCACCGACAGTGGTCCCCACACTCAGCTGGACCTGTACGAGCCGCCCATCTCGCAGTGCGTCACCTGGTGAGATCACCGACAGTGGTCCCCAGACTCAGCTGGACCTGTACGAGCCGCCCATCTCGCAGTGCGTCACCTGGTGAGTCACCGACAGTAGTCCCCACACTCAGCTGGACCTGTACGAGCCGCCCATCTCGCAGTGCGTCACTTGGTGAATCACCGACAGTGGTCCCCACACTCAGCTGGACCTGTACGAGCCGCCATCTCGCAGTGCTCACCTGGTGAGTCACGACAGTGGTCCCCACACTCAGCGGACCTGTACAGCCGCCCCATCTCGCAGTGCGTCACCGGTGATGTCACACGACAGTGCCCCACACTCAGCTGGGACCTCCTGTACGCCGCGCCCATCATCGCATAGTGCGGTCCACCGGTGAGTCACCGGACAGTGCGTCCCCACACTCAGCTGGACCTGTACGAGCCGCCTCATCTCGCAGTGGTCACCTGGTGAGTCACTGACAGTGGTCCCCACACTCAGCTGGACCTGTACGAGCCGCCCATCTCGCAGTGCGTCACCTGGTGAGTCACTGGACCGTGGTCCCCACACTCAGTGGACCTGTACGAGCCGCCCACTCGCAGTGCGTCACCTGGTGAGTCACTGACAGTGGGCCCACACTCAGCTGGAACCTGTACGAGCGCCATCTCGCAGTGCGTCACCTGGTGAGTCCGCCGACAGTGGTCCCCAACAACTCAGCCGGACTTGTACGAGCCGCCCCATCTCGCAGTGCGTCACCTGGTGAGTCACCGACAGTGGTCCCCACACTCAGCTGGACCTGTACGAGCTCCCACACTCAGCTGGATCCGTACGAAATATCAGCATAAATATTAGCTATTTACATACACTTTCACATATATTGCCATCTAGCGGATTTTTCCGACGCGATAGGATTTTTTTCTCCGCTCACTCTTTCGCTCTAATTCAAGAACTTCGCTCTTGTCGGTGGAGTAGTCTCCATTCCTCCATTTATCGACTCTGCCGGCACCTTTAATTCCTTCCTTTCTTAAGTTGACTAATAAAAATAAAATAATAACTCACAATAGAATATTTGATTTCAGTAACAATCATATTTATAAAGTAAACTAAAACGTATTTACCTTACATAATTCATTTTTAAAATATTAAAAAGAATCTAAGGGAAGCAAAAGACAGCGGCTCAGCTAAGACATAGGTCAGCGCTAATTTTCAGCCGCTCCTACCCCTCTAAGGTCTGAAGTAGCACTTTGTCTGTGTTGCGTGAGGGATTTCTAATTATTTAATAGGCTTGTGTCCTCTTTTTTTCTCTTGTTGGTAATATATGAACCCCTTAAAAGTGAAAACATCGGTGAAAGAATGGATTTGTGAGCTTCGAAACTCTTCAATATAGGACAATTTGAAAATCCCTTAAATTAGACTTGCCCAAAACGCTCCATACAAACAGCGACGCGAGGCGTGACCTCAGCTCTCACTAGTTTGTGCGCATCGCGAGATAGCTTTGTTCGATAGCTATACAGTGTGAGTCTTCATAAAGTGCACATATTGAAAACAGGGAAAATATACTTAATTTTATCGATGAAAAACATAATAAAAAAATTTAAAAAAATATCTTAATTTATTTATACAATTTTAAAGTTTTTTTTTTCTACAGTGACCTTCTTTTTATTAAAGCGATGTAACTTTTGAACTAAACGATTAATCACAATAAAATAAACTTACTACTGATTGGAAATAACAGGACTTTCTTTTGAAATGAAAATTATAGGAAAAAAGGGGTTCTTAATTAGTGAATAAGGTATTTATTGTTCGAAAAACTTTTTTTTCTTACAAATTTTTACGATAATTGCAAAATTTCTCAATAAAACACCCCCTTTATGTACATTTTTTATTTCTTTAAGTTAATCTACATCATACAGGCTATTTATGGTGAAAATAGTACAATTGTTACTCAAACACAACATTTTCTATCAACTACGACAAAAAAACGCCTTCCGGACTCTCGGCAATTAATCTTTTAAGCAGACGTTTATTTGTGTTTGTAAATAATACACAAGAGTTCAATTAAAATCATTTATTTATCTAGCTTATAACTACTGCTTCTAAATACTATTCAGTAACAAAATCTAATGCATAAGGTTTTCAAAATGTCCCCCTCTTTGTTGTAAACACAAAGTTGCGCGCTGCACAATTTGTTGTGTCGCTCTCCTTATCATCTCGGGGTCATTACTAATGGCATTGGCACAGCTTATAACGCGTTCTCGCAAATCAGCCTCACTGTCGATTGGGGTACTGTAAACGCGTTGCTTCATGGTCCCCCATAAGAAGTAGTCTAAGGGAGTCATATCGGGTGAACGCGCAGGCCACGCTACCGGTCCTTGCCGGCCGATCCATCGATTTTCATAATTTTCGTTTAAAAACGAACGCACATCCCTTGCATGATGAGCAGGACATCCATCCATTTGTAGATACATGCGGTTTCGTGCGCGTAAAGCCAATGGCACATCCTCCAAAAGCTCCGGAAGTTCGTCTCGTAGCAGTCTTAAAAAACTTTCACCGGTCAATGTTGATGGTAATATCACTGGTCCAATTAACATATCATCAATGAGACCAGCCCAAACATTTAAAGAATACCTGACTTGAAATGTCGATGAGCGTTTTAGCCTTGGATTTTCACCTTTAGGGCACCATTTGTGCAAATTCCGGCAATTGACGATACCGTCTCTCGTAAACCTTGCCTCGTCCATCCACAGTATTCTTTTAGGGAAGTTGGGGTTATCTCTGATCTTTCTTAGTATCCAAGTAGACATCACGCACCTTGGACGAAAATCAACGTCTCCATGAAGATGTTGCACCCTTTGATAGTGATAAGGATGTAGCCCTTCCTTCTTCAAAATACGCCATGCAGATTTTTGGGAAATGCCGTGACGCAGTGCAAGTCGTCTAGTGCTAATGCTTGGGTCAGCAAATAAATCAGCCAACACTGCTTGTTCGACAGAAACATCAATTATTATTTGCGGCGGCTCGCGGCGATCTCTACTCAATCCAAGTCCAGTAATAGACAATCTTCTGTGGATCTCTTGGAAGTTGCGGGCAGATGGCACCGGATGCCGGTTAGGAAACGCAGCAATGTAAGCGTCACGCGCAGCTCGAGCACTTCCTCGTCCCAGGCCATAGTAAAAGTGAATGTCAGCAATGTGTGCTGGGGAGAATTCACTTAGACGCGGCATTGCGTAGGAAAAAACGAACGTTAGCGATATGTGAACGGAAAAAGAAATACTACTAGCAGCGGCGAATAATTCGGAGCGACTGTCTGTCTGGGTCCTCAACAAACAGGTCCTTTGTTTGGCTCTCTTTGCCCCGCGCACCCCACTCCGCGCTCACTAACAATGACTCAAAAAGGGTCTCTACCTGCCAAAAAATGGCACGTGGCCCTGCACACGACGTTATCTTTAAAAATTGATAAAAAATGTTATGATTGAGTTAGAAGCATAGTATTTTTACCTTTCTAAAGCTATTATGATGTAGAATAATTAGAATCAATAAAAAAAGTAGGTTAAGGGGTCGTTTTGTTGAGATATTTTGAAATTATTGTGTAAATTGATGAAAAAAAAAAAGATTTTCTTTAAAAAAAAAATCTCTAAACTGTCAATCGAGCGTATTTTGTCCTCAAGTTTGATTTTGTGAGAATGCCCTGTTATTGCCAATTAGAAATAAGTTTATTTTATTCTGATTGATTCTTTAGTTCAAAAGTAATACCGTTTAAATAAAAAGGAGGTCACTGTAACAAAAGATAATCTTTAAAACTGTATAAAAAAATTATCAATTTTTTAAAAATATTTTAAATATTTTTTCCGTCGATAAAATTAAGTATAGTATTCGTGTTTTCAATATGTGCACTTTATGAAGACTCACACTGTATGAAATAGTGCGTTTATGAAAATGTTTTCTTAACAAAAGTTGCTATAAATTGAATAAGATATCGATTGCTATATAAATATTTCGTAAATTTGAGATTGAGAAATTTTCTTGCCTATCTTTGCCTTTGAGGGCTCATAACAAAAATTATACATAAGGTTTCAAGCAGAAATTTTGTACATAGCTGCTCCTTTTGACCGTTATTTTTCAATGCTATTTGAAAGAAAGAAAGAAAGAAAAATTTATTATTTTGGACATCACAACACTACATACGAGTACAACATTAGTTACAAAAGAACAAACAAACAAAAAGAAAAACAAAATAATGAGTACTAATAACCAGGCAGTGCAAATAATATATTGTGTGTTGTGACCTCCAACATAAATGGCCCCCACTCAGCCTGTCATGACCCTGAAAAAGGTTATGACGCTGATTTTCAGTAGGGCCAGCTGAGTGAGTGCCACGGACGTCAGCCTTGTGTACCTAGTGTATATATTTGTGTTGGAAAGTACTAATGTAATTGTGAAAAAATAATAAATAAATAAATAATGAACGAAATAAAAATGTTTCATATAAGAATAAGAATAAAGAACAACGCTTCGGCTAACGCGCACGCGCTAGCCGAATGCCGGTTGTTCTTTATTCTTATTCTTTGAAAAAATCTCTGACCTAGTACACAAGCCTATTGTTTCGTTATTTCCAGGTTGGAGGAAGCGAAGCTTAACCAGCTGCGGCGCGAAGGCGTCCGCTACTCGCGCCTGCCGCTGTGCTCCGACGACATCTACTTCTTGCCGAGGAACATCATCCATCAGTTCCGCACCGTGTCCGCTGTCGCTTCCGTTGGTAAGGGAATTTGTTCATTTATTTGTTCGTATAGACACAGTCCCTCCACCAGCCCATGGTCCTTCCTGCCGTCTCGGCATACGGACCGAATCTTGGGAGACGCTCACCAGGTACTTGCTAAGGGCTCTTTCCCCGGTGCGTTTCTTCATTCCCTACAAAGTCTGTGTCTGTGTCCCATCTCAATGTCACGTATTTGTTCGTATAGGAAGAACAACAGTTTTTTAAAATATGTGTGAAGAATACACATAACATCATTATGACGACCCGATTGGAACAGTGGTAGTGCACGCTGCCTCTGATACAAGGGTTGCGGGTTCGATCCCCGCACAGTACAAACATTTGTGTGCATAAACACGTTTGTTTGTATTGGTTTAGGTGTTTGCTATGTATTATAAGTATGTATTTACAAAAGAAAAGCATTATATGTATATATTTGTAATCCCACTGTTGATTCTGATATCCGTAACACAGGTGCTTGAGCTACCTATCTCGGAGTCAGATCAATGTATGTGATGTTGTGAAATATTTATTTATTTATGTGGTTCAAATTATATTACGTGTATCTGTGATCCAGTTTTTCTTGTCCCCTTGTCTGTTACGCGTTATGGAGGTTGGTCCAAGCTCTCGTTATCAGACAGGTTGTGTAAGATGGCAATATTGAAATTGGAGTCCACAAATCACAAAGCGAAGTCACTTCGAAAGTATCAAGCGTCTATTGAATAAACTTTCAATATTCAATGCGAAAGAACGCAACAGGTTCGACATAGCGATGTTTATTGTACATTCGTTCAACCCGCGGTCCCACAGTCTTATTCTGAGGGCCTTTTTTCGACTACTCGACATTTAAGTGGAATTTAGAGATTTCATACAAATTCTCTATACAAATTAAAACTCGATTTGAATGTCATGCACACGCAAATAGTTCCTCTGGTATCAGTACGATCGAACCCCATCAAAAAACCAAAACAAACACCAATACAAATTAAGAAACACACTTCGAATCCATCCAGCGGTTCCCGCGTCTCTCCAGTCAATCGTCAAACTGACAGCTTGTTAAATGTTGTTTCACATAATAAATATCGTGTTAATCCCCGTATTGACACATTATAATATAGGTAATATCTACATAAACACAGAAGTATAATCTACACTGACAAGTTACACTGTAATGTTTTAATATGGGTCCCTGAGAACTGAAATAAATGTTTTTTTTTTATATTTTTTTATTTATTTTGACGACCCGTTTGGAACAGTGGTAGGGAACGCTGCCTTTGGCCCAAGGGTTGCAGGTTCGATCCCCGCACAGTACAAACATTTGTGTGCATGAACATGTCTGTTTGTATTGGTCTGGGTGTTTCTATGTATTATACGTATCAGTGGCGAAGGGTGAATATTTTCAAAAGGGAAGCCGGAAAATTAACTTACCAAAATGCTCAGCACTGATTTTTATGTCCGAGTTTTATGTCATAGGTGGCAGACGAGCAGACGACACACCTGATGGTAAGCGATTGCCGCCGCCCATGGATACCCGTGACACCAGGAGTCACAAGTGAGCTGCCAACCTTTAAACCTTCCTTCCCCCGGGATTGGGCCTCCGGTACCCCCACTCACGCAGCGAAAAACAGTAGAGTGCTGCTTCACGCCGGTTTTCTGTGAGGCCGTGGTATATCTCTCCGGCCGAGCCGGCATATTCATGCCGAAGCGTGGCTCTTGTAATGGACAACATTTCATATTTTTAACATGTCCAATGTCCATATTGTTTTTTTATATGAAAATAGACATAAAATGAACGGACCCATATTTTTTCTTTTTTCAAAATTTGTCCATTTTCATGCATAAAATAATTTTTAAAATTCTTTATATTCTAAATAGACGTAAGCGCCAAATGACGTCATCGGACGGCTGAATACAGCGATATTCCTTTGCTTATCATTGTTTTAATAAAAAAAAGGTACTACTGTCAAAGGTAAATAATACTAGTGTCAACATTGTCAACGTCATTCATTCATTCAACGTTGACAAGTTGTCTTTTTTTTGACAGTTGCATGTCATGGGTTTGGCATTTCGTAAATTTAAAACTATAATGTGCTAGGCAAAGAAATATTTTACATTCTGCCGTCCGATGACGTCATCTTACGTTTTTTAGTTTTTAATTTTTTTCTCAGTAAATAAGCAATATAAAAAATTAATAAATATATATTCGCGCAGCGGAAAAGTAAATAAAGAAATGGTATTTTTTGTTTCAGAGCTTAGCAATTTTGAAATGTTGTCCATTCTGCTGTTGGTTCTGATATCCGTAACACAGGTGCTTGAGCCACCTATCTCGGAGTCAGATCAATGTATGTGATGTTGTGAAGAATATTTATTTATTATTTATGTCGTATTGCAGCGTGGCATTTGCGCCTGAAGCAGTACTACCCGTCGTCGGAAGCCTCCTCCCCGGCTGACGAGCGTCCTCCGCCCGACGCCACTCCCGCGCCGCCGCCGCCGCCTGCGCCCAACCATACGCCCGCACATGCAGGTACAGATACTCCCGACATCCGTCATCATCGTCAGCCCATTTAAGTCCCCACTGCTGGGGCACGGGCCTCCCTCAGTCACATCAAGGGTAATTGCCATACTCAACACGCTTGGCAGAAAGAAAGAAAGAAAGAAATATTGATTATTATAGACATCACAACACAGAACATATAGCAATTATAAACAGAACACAATTTGGTACAAACAGAAAACAAAACATAAAACAATTAAAAATACATAAAAATAAAACAAAAGGAAAAAAAAAACAAAACTATATTCAATCATGTCCAGACAGTGCCAAATGAATATAATGTTGTGTTATGACGTCTAGTATAAATGGCCCTCACTCAGCTTATGTCACAGCCCAGACAAACAGACGGGTTGGCGAGGGTTTTGATATAAATGCAGAGTTTTCCTTCTCTGGGTGCTGATGGTCATGCCAGCAGCTTTACCTTAGTCGCCTTTTACGACACCTCGGTAAGAGTGAGGGTGGCCTATTCTACTCTACCGGGGACCACACGGCCATAGTAGTCCCGTGCGTCCTGTGAAAAGTGGTACAAGTCGACATATAATCCAATTTCATTTTCTTCTTGCTACTCCGATAACGTTTTTTGAAAGGTTGCCTGGAAGAAATCGCTAAAAGCGATAAGACCGCCTTATTGTACTATCTGTTTTTGTTGTTGTATCATGCTTGTATTTTATTTTTGTGCAATAAAGTATATCTATCTATCTATGGCGACCCGTTTGGAACAGTGGTAGTGAACGCTGCCTTTGGTCAAAGGGTTGCGGATTCGATCCCCGCACAGTGCAAACATTTGTGTGCATTAACATGTCTGTTTGTATTGGTCTAGGTGTTTGTATGTATTATAAGTATGTATTTACAAAAAAAAAGTATTATATGTATATATTTGTAATCCCACTGTTGATTCTGATATCCGTAACACAGGTGCTTGAGCTGCCTATCTCAGAGTCAGATCAATATATATGATGTTGTGAAATATTTATTATTTATTTATAACGATTTTCAAAAGGTTGCCTGGAAGAAATCGCTACAAGCGATAAGACTGCCTTATTGTACTGTCTGTTGTTGATGTTATATCATGCTTTTTTTTTATTTTTGTGCAATAAAGAATATCTATCTATCTATCTATAACAAAAAATCCTCTATTATTCTATCCGATCAGACAGGAAAATAGACGATTTCTTTGCACGTCTGATCAGACAGAATAGTAGAGGAATTTTTTGTTATGAAGTAGCAAGAAGAAAATCAAATTGGATTATAAGTCGACTTGTACCACTTTTCACAGGACGCACGGAGTTCAATCCACGATGTCGCGCCCCCACCCTTTCGCATTATCGCTTACAAATTAGCAATGAGTGCTCACAAACACACTATGATAAATTGACAGATCGTCACGAGGTAACTGAAAAGATGATCTACTTGATTTTTTTTGTGTGAAGTGTTCAAATTATGATTAATTTGCGTATCCAGGTAGAGGCAGAGAAAAAAAAACATTTTTTTTTATTATTTAGTCTGCAGAGTCCCACTGCTGGGCTAAGACCTCCCACAAGTCTCTCCATTCCTCCTAATACCAATTTAAATACTAAAAATAATTATTATACACAAAATTCTGTCACTTGTTCTACATGTCAATCTTAAAATAGATTTAAAACAAAAAGAACTAAAGTTATTAAAACATTTGAAGGTAGGTACTTTCATAAAACTCAAATCAAAGAATCAAAATAAATAATATCGTTTCTTACCTGGCTTTTAAGTACAACGATGATTTCTTAGACATTGTCTTAATAATTGAGTTTTTAATTTATTAGTATATATTTTTATTATTTAATGTTTTAATTATAAGTAGAGATGCTTTCATGATGGGTTAATATATTTCGTGAGGACAGTCTACCAACACTCGGTATCATCGAGCCGCAGTCGACTCGTGACTGAGGTTTGTCTTAAACTCTCCGCGCCTCCCACTGACCCCTCATGCACCGCGAACGCCCTTGCCCAAAAGTGCTGGGACGCGTCGCGCGTGAGTTGAACTATCTGTACACACCGACCAAGATCAGAAGGCACAGTATGTAACCCCGAAATGGTTTAAAATAGATCTGGTTTAGTAGCTAAAAATTAAAATCGATTGACGTCGCTAGTGTGCCCTACCCGTCACCTTAAAATGTCACTTTTCCAGCTTAAGTCACAGTAACATTAAAATTTGTAAATTGTTAACACAGAGTACTTTTTAATATAATGTTAATAATCAATCACGTTAACATCTTCTATGTACACTTTTGAAAAGGTGGGCGACAATGTCGCATTAAAGTTGCCAGTAATATAAACATATTTTAAGTTGGTAATTATTAGGATGCATTTGAGAAACCTATTTTAATTGTTACGAAATTATGATAGTAGAGACATTTGTTATACAATAGAACATTCCTTCAATAAGAAGAAGGAATATTTATCTTATTCATAAAAACAGTAAAGTTTTAAGATTGCATAAGATACTAATTATTTACTTACATTTTATTTTGCAGAGACCAAAAAACCCTCAACAAAACACAAGGCGGGCGTTATAGAAATGAGGGCGCTCAGCGCGAAATTCAAGGAGAAGCCAGCATTGAAGCTATCAGAGACAACAAAGAGTATAGAGGTCCAGACCAAACCTGACAAACCGGAGGAGAAAAAGGACAAAAAACCTGACGTGAAACAGGAACGTGAAATAAAGCAAGAGAAAGATAGAGAACAGAAAACGGATAGGAGTGAACAAAAGATAGAAAGGAACGACGCAAAAACGGAAAGAAATGACACGAAATCTGAAAGGTCAGACCGAGATATGAAGCAAGAAAAAGAGAGAAATGATCAGAAAAATGAGAGAAGCGATTCAAAATTGGAAAGACAAGATCACAAAGATAGAAGTGAGCATAAAGACTTGAAGAGTGACAAAGACAAGAACCATAGACACAAAGATGACAAACATAGATCGGAGAAGCACGATCACCATAGGAGGCACTCTTCATCGTCATCTTCGTCCCGCTCGCACAAGTCTCACAAATCAGACAGACGGGGGGAACACAGGAAAGAGCATAGGTCAGAAGACAGAAAGTATGACAAGCATAAGGATGTTCGGGACAAGCATGAGGTGAAATCCCTCGATGTGAAGCCACCTCAAGTCCATGCGGCCCCGGATTAGTGAAGTGTTGGACTATAGTTTGAAGTGAAAGTGTCATTTTGTTGGCAATCAGCACGATGGACTTTAGTGTTAAGTTGCAGTGATGTACCCTCGCACCCCAGACTAGGACGCCCGCGTGAGTAAATCTTATTGTAGTTTATACGGTTTGTTTGTAAAATTGAGTGCTGGGAATTGGTTTGATAGCAGTCAGATGAAGCCGGAATCTTAAAACACGTTTTCAGACTTATGCGCTTCTTACTTTGGGAACTGCTCAAACATCTTAATAGGCAGGAGTGAAATGTTCACAGCCATCCTCTAAGGTAGGTATGGGCATCATCCTAGACCCCATCATTGCATTAAGTGAATTTGTAGTCTATGAAAAATTATTGTTTTCTGTATTTTTTTTTGACTTAGAACGTTTGAGTAGCTCCTAAAGTTAATAAACTTTTGAGTATTCAGAGGCTAGTTATAAAAACTTCTAAGGAACGTTCGCACTTCAAAAATTAAGGTGATAATTTGTAAACTGCTAAATATTTCAATCATTAAATATTTTCTATGATAAAAAGGCTGATTACATTAAGGTAAGTTATAGAGGAAACTCCACCCGTCACTAATATGTTCCACTCAATTACGGCGGTCGCAAAATGATCATAAAACGCATCGAAAAATGCCGTGGTGTGTGTTCAAGAAATACGACGAAGTGCAAAGTTTTAATTCGATTTTAATTTTATAAAATTAAACACGATCGTCTAACAGTCAAACGCCCTACGACCTTCTCAAAATAAGAAACATTCGACATAGAGTAACATAAACAAGGGAAAACTGTAGAATGACTATTAGCTATTAACCGCTTTCGATCAGATCAGACCTGAAATTATTTTTTATTTAAATATTTAATTATTAGTAGGTAATGCACCCATCTGTTGTAATATGATGTTATCATTAAAAGTCAATAGGATGAATAATTTAAAGGCGTTATTTTTCAGAACTTTATTAATTACTTCAAAAAGAAGCTTAATGTGCAAATAAGACGTTTTTTTCAATACAGTATGAGTTTTAAATAAAATAACTACAAACCAATTCACAAATCTCAAGTAAAAAACATCAATTCACATTGAATAAACATAACCAGAATTTTAATACATGATAAGTGAAAGTTTAAAATTAAACCTTTATCTTTCGTTGGAGTGCGCTTAACCAATCGAATAAGTATTTTCTCTTTGGGCCAGTCAGCGGTGAGCAGAGTTTGCTTAACCAAACTAAAAAAGTTCTCTATAGAGCTCGCGCAGTCGCAAGGTTATAGGTTTCGGTTGGTCAAGCTCACTCCAACCCCCGCTGATTGGCCTAAAGAGAAACTGAACTTTTTCGATTGGTCAAGCGCATTAAAAAATGTTTAGCTGGCTATGTTAGCACTGTATTTATGCACTAGACAATAAGGTCCGCCACTTGTTTCGTCTAGCAAAATGATCCTTGCCCTTCAATCTGATACTTAGTACCTTAGGTTAGTTTTTTTTGTAAATATTGAATGGTCTCTTAGAGGCTAAAAGACGGATATGAATGTAAGCGCAGTTTTAGATGTGGTCCGGTCAACAAATGGCTCACAAAAGGGGTTTAGAGTGTGGGAAGAGATAAACCATTTGAATCAACCTTTTTTGGAGTACTAAGGGAGTATACCTACTAAAAGTTCCTTTAAATTAGCCAGAGTTTTCAAAACTGATTAGAAAACTGTCTGGTTGGGTCTGAAAGCAATGTTTGAACAGTTGCTATCTCCAACTATGGTTATCAGTTTACCGATGAGTTTAGCTTACAGTACGCGCGATCTTACTTGGCCGGCCTGAAGTTAGCTCTTTCTAACGCTCGCGCTTGTACAGTCATGAAGAAAAAAGAATAAGTGAAAATATTTTTTAATTAATGTTATGTAGTATAGAAAACTATTATTGATTAAAATATTTCTCTCTCAAACAGTTGTTAGTCTTAGTATTTCACAATCTTAATTCATACACTTCCAGTTACTGATAAATCACTATCACACTATAATCAATACTTTAAGGAAAACAATCGTTTTCGTTAGTGACATAACTTAAAGGCCGTGTTGTTTTTATCATTAAATGAGTCATAAATAAAAGTGAGCGCCCTTAGCGCCCAAGGTCCCGAGTTAAATTCCCCGGTCGAATTAATTTAGGAAAATAACTATTCTAAATTGATTTAAAACCTGGGTGGAGACGGCCCCAGTGGGCCTTATCTAGTACTAAAAGTAAAGGCTACTCTATTTTGAAATGAAATGATTGTTGTGCATTGTCTGGCGAATTTATTTGTGTATTGGCTGAATGATAAATAAAATACTAAAATAAATGAAAACTTTTATTTTAATTACTGTCACTCGAAAGATTCGATATGCCTTCGATATGATATTGTGTCCCGGATGAAGATGGGACAATTTCTTTTTCTTCTTCTTCGTCATAACTTTCATTTTCTTCTCACTGTCCGAATCCGAGCTATTGTCCACCCTTATAGTTATTCTTTCAGTCATTTCATCGATGACATGGTCACTTTTTCGGTACTCCTCCTCTACTTCCTTAACTTTGCGACACAAAGCTGTCCATTCTTCCTGCCCCATCATCTCCACTTTTTCCCTAACCAACTCCATGGTGCGATTTGTGTTCCAGTCGACATTTTTTAAAGGCCACAGAACCCTTTATTGTTTTTTTTTTTTTT
>JADPWL010003005.1:12500-27690 GCA_019059595.1 Marasmia exigua | reverse complement strand
TTCTTTTGAGAAGCCTTTGGCTTCTGAGAAGCCGTCGTCATCTGGGAGGTCACAGAGGAAAAACTGCTGTCTCCGTCCATTTTTCCTATGTTTTGTGATAACTATGTAGAATGACAGTATTGATTCAGTAAAGTGTGAATTCCTGAATTTATCTGTGATAACTGTGATTTTTGGAAACAACTGTGATATTATGAATTAAATTTTTATTTATTATATGTTTTTAACTGTAGACTTAATGAATTTAAACTAAAATAACAATATTTGAAAAGAAATATGAAGTTAAAATTACTGGCAACTCAACTTGGTGCCAAAGAGACTTATGTACTAAAGCTTAAAACGATATGATAAACTAAATGTCGTCTGAAATGAATTCAAAGATTCCCTAAATTAAAATAAAGTTGTTGATTATAACTATGAAGATATATATTAATATATATATAAGGGCAAAACCTTAGTATATAACACTGAAACTACCTATTTACTAACAGAAAACTACATAAACTACATTAAAAAGATGTCAAAATTGGGTCAGCAAAACTCACCCAAACAATCGCCAAAACGAAATTTTTCTAAGTCCGAAAAAAAAAAAAAAATATACTTCACTATGGAAAATCAAAAATTTTACAATGCTAAAACTGGTTTTAAAATGATCCTAAACTATTGCAAAAACATTTACTTGAAAATCTCCGATAACAAAAAAGTCGACTTTCAAGTTACGTAAATTTCCCTACTAAAAATTCGTAAAAAGTGCACCTAAGCTCATGAATTTTTAGTATGGAAATTTTTCCGCAAAACTTCAAAGTCGAGTCTGGGTGTTTAAATGCTATCGGAGGGGGATGGAAAAGGTGTCAGCGTAAAGCTGGAAGACGGAACTAAATTACCTAAAAAGAATTTTATTAAAATTTAAAGTGGAAGTATTTATTTTCGAATTTTGAAAATTTGGTCAAGAGTGTGTCGTTTTGGGTGTGGTTTTGCCGACAAAATTCTGTCAGGGTGGGAAATTTTACAAAGTGATTTTATTTAATTTCTAAAAAAACTATTAAAATGAGATCCTTCGAATTTGGGATATCTGAAGGGATAAATTGAGAGGTATTTTGGTGAATATTTGTAACGCTGTAGGTCTCTTCTAGATAGAAGAAAATTGAGTTGGTTAGGTTAGGTTAGGTTAGGTTAGGTTAGGTTAGGTTAGGTTAGGTTAGGTTAGGTTAGGTTAGGTTAGGTTAGGTTAGGTTAGGTTAGGTTAGGTTAGGTTAGGTTAGGTTAGGTTAGGTTAGGTTAGGTTAGGTTAGGTTAGGTTAGGTTAGGTTAGGTTAGGTTAGGTTAGGTTAGGTTAGGTTAGGTTAGGTTAGGTTAGGTTAGGTTAGGTTAGGTTAGGTTAGGTTAGGTTAGGTTAGGTTAGGTTAGGTTAGGTTAGGTTAGGTTAGGTTAGGTTAGGTTAGGTTAGGTTAGGTTAGGTTAGGTTAGGTTAGGTTAGGTTAGGTTAGGTTAGGTTAGGTTAGGTTAGGTTAGGTTAGGTTAGGTTAGGTTAGGTTAGGTTTTTTTTTTTTTTTTTTTTTTCCCATGTGTTTGTTTTGCTTTTATGTTTGTGCCATTTGTCGCGATTTGATACGACGGCAACTTAGGAAACAGTGGGAAAAGTGTTTTTGCAAAGAGTGAAAAGGACGAAATTGCAAGACAGAACTTGCAAGAAATTAGATGGAGGGAAAAGGAGAAGGAAGAGAAATGATGGAAAGGAAGGGAAGATGGTGGCGATTGGGAAGTGACAAGGAGATTCACGACCCATAGTCTGTTAAGTCGTTGATTCGCCGAATCATTGTTTTGATTCGAGGACATTGAGTCCGATTTGTGGCGATGTGTTTGAGGTCACATTTGGTGCCGGTGATGGTGCTAAATTTGGTGCAGTTGTAGCACTTGCGCTTCTCAGGGTTGTCCTTGTGAGGGCAATCACTTGCATGATGTCCCTCAGTGGCGCAGTAAGCACACGGCTTGGACTCGGAGGTGCATTTAGCCTTGGTGTGTCCATATTGAAGGCACTGGTAACACTGCACGAAACGGGAGAAGTCTTCCACATGGACACGATTGTGGTCGACATTGACCTTCCCCGCTCCGAGCAGTGTGCGACGAGTCTCCGGGTTCACCTCAATGACCGCATTGTAGAGATTAGGGTTTTTGTTGGACGTGAGAAAGCAGAGTCGCAGGCCCTCAACTGAATTCTGGTGCTGTAGGGTTTCAACAAGTTCGTCCCGAGAGACGTCCTTGCTGACTCCCTTCAGAATCAGGAGGGGCGGTCGGCGCTTTGCCTTCTCAGCGTCAAACCCTTCAGCCGATTTAGTGCGAGAGATGACTTCCTCACACTGAGTTGGAGTATCGAACTCAATACGAAGTTTCCCGTTGGAGACGGGCATAATTTTAGACGGCGCATATTTCTCCTTCCGGAAGGAGACGACTTTCTTCCAGTCGGAGATGACTTGTTCTTTCGTTTTGGAAGAATCTTTGGCCGAAACAATGATGGCAGGTTTGGTGACTTTCGGTGGGGGGGCGCTTTTAGACGACGACACGACGCTGGCATATGTGGTGGTGGGGGCGGCGGGAGACACAGAAGGAACAGCACGAAGCTCCTCCCGTAAAAGCTGCATCTCCTCGCGCACAACTCCCGCAATGATGCCACGTAAGTCAGTGCCCGTTACCTCAGGGCCCACTGCTGGAGCCACAGCAGACCTGTCCACGGCACCCGGTGCAGCACACTTAGAAGTGTCGTTCTCGTAGTCCACCAAATTGTTGAGAAAGTGCTCCATTGTCTTGTCGATGCAGTCAGAGCACTTGGTGATAAGAGCCTTCATCTCGCGAGTCAGACTCTTACCGTGATTGACTGCTTCCATCAGGGTACGATTGGCTCCAGTGACCACATAGAAGAAGGAGAGAAAGTCCTGCGCTTCACTGGGGTCAACATGGAGTTGGGGCAAGGGTTTGTCGGAAGCTTGCGACAACTTCTGAGAAGCCGGTGGTTTCTTTTTCTTGGCTGCGGGGGCGGCGGCACCAACGGGCGCTCCTCCAGTCGACGCCGCAACATCCGCCACAGCAACACCCGACTCCTCTCCTATCGGTCGCTGCATACACGGCGGTAAGATATCAGAGTACCTGTCATCACTGTCATTGTCGGAGAGCCCTGATAGAAAGTCATCCGCCTGGAACCCATACGGGTCCAGGACGAATGGCATGGGCGCCTCATTTACAGGATCGACAGGTACCCCGGGTGTACTAGTTGGGGGGGGGGAGCTTTTCTTGGGGGGAGGTTTCTTCTTGGGAGGCATGGTATCACCAATCAACCGCAAGAAGTGAAGAAATCGGTGAGAAACCCGATTTTACAACGAAATTGTAAGAAAAACTAAAGAAAACTAATTAAAAACAAAGAAATTATGAAGAAAAACAGAAACTAAAACAAAGTTGGGAAGGTATATAACAAGTATATAAGACAAGAAAGTAAGTATATAAGGCGAAAAAGTAAGTATATAGGGGCTAAAAGTGTGATTTTGGTTAGGTTAGGTTAGGTTAGGTTAGGTTAGGTTAGGTTAGGTTAGGTTAGGTTAGGTTAGGTTAGGTTAGGTTAGGTTAGGTTAGGTTAGGTTAGGTTAGGTTAGGTTAGGTTAGGTTAGGTTAGGTTAGGTTAGGTTAGGTTAGGTTAGGTTAGGTTAGGTTAGGTTAGGTTAGGTTAGGTTAGGTTAGGTTAGGTTAGGTTAGGTTAGGTTAGGTTAGGTTAGGTTAGGTTAGGTTAGGTTAGGTTAGGTTAGGTTAGGTTAGGTTAGGTTAGGTTAGGTTAGGTTAGGTTAGGTTAGGTTAGGTTAGGTTAGGTTAGGTTAGGTTAGGTTAGGTTAGGTTAGGTTAGGTTAGGTTAGGTTAGGTTTCCGTGGCTGTTGGTCGTCTCATTGCACCTCGAGTCGGCCGATTCCGCTCAGCTATCGGACGCGTCCCCCGGCGGCGGATAGGGGAACGCCTCCCAGATATGGGAGGTACCGGCTTCGGCCGGCGCGGACCAAAAGCGGCACACCGTAACCTCCTCATTGAGAGGAGGCCGGGGGTCCACTCACTGAGAGTGGACTGCGAGGAAGAAAACCTCTATAAAAAATCACCTTGTATACCGTAACCTCCTCATTGAGAGGAGGCCGGGGGTCCGCTCACTGAGAGTGGACTGCGAGGAAGAAAACCTCTATAAAAAATCACCCCAAACCGGCAGGTCGGCGTGCCTGCCGGGGAGGGTTAACTCGCTAGCGCTGGGGGGTCCGAAAGGACCTCTCTGGCGTGGGAGCGGGCTTGCCTTAATTGGCCGGCCCGAGAGGAGACAACCTCGTTAAAAAACCGGAATGGACCGGCGTTGGGGCGCCCCGTTCGGGGCCTCGCGCGGCGTCGGTCGCCCTTTGGGTGGCTGGGACGTATCCCAGCCTGCTAGCGGCCATCCCGGGGGGAACACCCGCCTCCCCCGGTGTAAGTAGGGTAGCCGGGATATTCGGCTCTGTCCCGGTGGTCCGAATCAACCGTTACGCTCGTGGGAATTGTTATGGATTCTACAAAAATAAAACCTCAAACCCAAAAAACCAAAACCTCTTCAACTGACGACCTGGCTTCGAATATGGATCTCGATTTTACTTCTTGTGTTTCGGCATCTGTCGAATTGGACGTGGAGACGGCGGCCCAGACGGTCGGCGCCTCCACTATAGAACTTGGCGTGGACAAATCGGACGAGACCATCCATTGCACCCCGGATGGTCCCAAAACGGAACTGGCAGTAGGCTGCACACCCTGCAGCGTGATCCTGCATAAGGCAGTGCCCTCCAAAGGGCAGAAGCTGAAGCTGGTGACACCTACCAGCTCAGCTGGTAAAACTACCCCGGGCGGGAGTCTATTCTTCCGCCCCGGAGATCTGGATTTGTCGGAATCAGACTCCGACACTTTAAAAGGGTCGGATACTGACTCGCTCGCGAGTGACGTGAGCGTTGCGAAGCGGGAGCGGTTCGCGAAGACGAAGGCCGTGAAGCGTGCGGCCAAGTCGAGCACGTCCAAGTCGGAGGACTCCGGCTCGGACTGCTCGAAAAAGTCTGCGCGCAAAAAACACGCAGGCCCAGGTAGGCCTATAACCTCCGGCGACTATGTCGGGTTAGCGCAGGCACGACGAGCAGCAGCGGACGCGCTCAAACTGCAGATGAAGGTGCAGAATGAGCAGGACGTCCTGGACCAGGAGCGCAGGACACGGGAGAGCCGCGCCAAGTATGGGTATGGCGTGGCGCCCGTGCTCGACTACGCGGACATGTCACTGGCGGACCTAGAGCAGTCCGCCAACGAGGACGCGTCCCAAATACTGGGCGTATCTGCAAAGTCCCAGAATATCAAGGGGACTTTGCAGAAAACCTTAAAAGACCGGACCTGCTCACTCCTCGCAATCACGGCCGAGATGGCCAAACGCTCGGCCTCGCAGGAGACGGCCGCCCTCCAGGCGACAGTCAGGCGACTGTCTGAGGAGTTAGCGGCCGTGAGGAGCGAGCTGCAGGCCCTCCGAGGGGGAGGAGTCCCGCCAACCACCGCCCCGCCTGGCGCGCCGATGGCTGCACCCCGCGCTCCTACGCGGAAGGCGCCGCCTAGGGACAAAGATGCAGAGGCGGTAATTGAGATGCGGGTGGCCTCCTTGTTAGAGGAAAAAATCTTGGAGGAGCGGGCCCATCAGCGCAATTTCGTCCGCGCGCTATTCGAAGGGCTCGAAGGGAGGCTCCTCCCTGCGCCCAAGCTCCGCCCGCCACTCGCGGCGGACAAGAAGAAATTGGTGGCGACCCCTTCAGAGGCTGCAGCGCCCCCGCCCCCCCCTCCTCCCCCTCCTTCCAACAAAGGGAAGGGGAAGGGGAAGTCCTCGGCGAAGGCCCCGAGCGCCCCCGCTATTGCCTCCGGCCCGGTCACCCGTTCCAGGAGTTTCGCCTCCGTCGCGGCGACCGGAGTGACGGCCCCCGCTCCCCGCCCCGCTCCTGCACCGGCCCCTCGGGCTACTCGGCCGCCCGCTGCCGAACCGATCCCTTCAACCTCGTGGGCGGAGGACATTCTCTTGCCTGCCACCACCCCCGCAAACGAGGGGTGGCAGACTGTAAGCAGAAAGAAAGTTAAGAAGGTGGCGCCCACATCTGCCGCCCTTTCGTCCACGGAGCAGGTCGGCCTGACTGGCGGGAAGAAGGCCAAAAGAAACAACCAAAAGAAGAAGAAGGGCTCCTCTTCGTTGCCTTCAAACGTTTCTCCCGCCGTCGCCGCAGCCAAGAAGATGGTTGCTCCTAAATCCTCGGCCGTTGTCATAACTTTGACGGCCGAGGCGGTTCAAAAGGGTGTTACATACTCCGCCGCCCTAGTCAAGGCTCGCCAGGCCCTAGGGGACGCAAGGTCCCTGGGCCTAAACCTGCGGTGCAGGCACACCGCCACGGGAGCTCGTAAATTCGAGCTCCCTGGAGCTTCCAGTGGCCCGGCCGCAGATGCCTTTGCGGCCAAAGTCCGCGAGGCTCTGGCGGACGTAGCCTACGTCAGGCGGCCCGTCAGACGTGCCACACTCTTGGTGACGGAGATGGACGACTCCGTCACCAAAGCGGACGTAGTGCAAAGGGCGGCGGAGGTCGGAGGCTGCGAGCCGGCCGACATATATGCCGGCGAGGTCCGTCGTGGCCGATGGGGCCTGGGGCAGGTCAGGCTCCACCTTCCCGTAACTGCGGCCAAGGCGGTCCTAAAAGCGGGCCGCCTCCTCGTGGGATGGAGCTCGGCCGCCGTTAAGGCATTGGAGGAGGAGCCCCTCCGATGCTTCAAGTGCCTGGGGCTCGGCCACACCGCGGCCCTCTGCCCCTCTGACGCCGTCCGCAGAGGTCTCTGCTACCGCTGCGGACATGAGGGGCACCAGGCCAAAGACTGCGGGGCCAAAAAGCCACACTGCTCCGTCTGCGCCGCGTCAGGGCGGCCAGCGGAGCATACAATGAGGGGGAAGGGCTGTCGCCCTCCCCCGAAGAAAGGTAAACAGCCGCCAGCAGAGAAGCAAGCGGCTGCTGCTGCCCCTGGGGCTCCCCCGGCGGTGCAGGATGAGGAGGGTGCGATGTCGGAATAATGGCTCAAGTCCGACATCGCACCTTCCTTCAGGTGAACGCCAACAACTGCCGCTCGGCCCAGGATCTGATATACCAGAGAATGGCCGAGTGGCAAGTTGACGTGGCGGTTGTCGTGGAGCCTTACATGGTCCACGACAACTGGATCGGAGATGGTGACGGTGTTGCCGCAATTTTCAGGCGGCCTTCCTCCGCCTTTTCCCCCCTCTCATTCATTGAGAGGGGGTCTGGTTTTGTCGTCGCCGGTTGGGAGGACCTGGCCATTGTGGCCAGCTATTTCTCCCCCAACCGGCCGTTTGCCGACTTTGAGGCGCACCTCAACGTGCTGGGCGCGGTTTTGGGCCGTTTGGCGCCGCGCCCTGTAGTTGTTGCCGGGGACCTCAACGCGAAGTCCATCGCGTGGGGGAACCCGGCAACGGATCAGCGGGGTCGTGCCCTTGAGGCGTGGGCGATCGCCTGTGGCCTCACTCTCCTAAATAGGGGCACGACCCACACGTGCGTGCGGCGCAACGGCGGCTCGGTGGTGGACGTCACGTTCGCCACCCCGAGCATAGCCGCACACATCGACGGATGGTGCGTCGAGGAGGTGGAGTCGCTCTCCGACCACCGATATATTCGGTTCGGTGTCGGAGGCGCCTCGTCTGGCCTGGCCAACCGGCCCTCGCCTTTCCCGCGTTGGGCTTTAACTAAACTCGACCGGGAAAAGGCTAAAGAAGCAGCGTTCGTCCAGGACTGGTTTTTCCCAGTCCTGGACGATGCCGACGTCGACGAGACGGCGTCCGCGCTCCGCAATTCGCTGACCGAGGTGTGCAACGCTAGCATGCCTCGGTCACGCCGCCCAGGCCCGCGTCATGCGGTTTACTGGTGGTCGGCGGAGCTGGAGACTCTGTCGGCCACCTGTCGGAGCGCACGCAGGGCCTACCAGAGGGCCAAACGGCGGCGCCGCAGGGACCCTGAGGATGAGGACCGCCTATACCAGGCCTTCAGCGAGGCTAGGCGGTCCCTCAAAGGCGCAATGGGCAGGGCGAAAGATGCTGCGCGTCAGGAAATGTTGGAGGGTCTTGACCGGGACCCGTGGGGGAGGCCTTACAAGGCTGCGCGAAGTAAGCTGCGCCCCATAGGCCCCCCGGTCACCGAGACCCTCCAGCCGGAGCTCCTGGAGAGGGTGGTGCGGACGCTTTTTCCTCCAGTCCGCACCGATTTCCGCCCTCCCAGGATGCGTCCGCCAGAAGAGGCGGCCCCCGTGGTTGATGTGGCTCCACCCATCACCACGGAGGAGTTCGGGGCGGCAGAAATTCGGCTCAGAGCCAAAAAGACCGCCCCGGGGCCTGACGGCATCCCGGCCCGAGTGGTGGCCCTCTCCCTTGGGGAGATGGAGGGCCGCGTAAGGGGCCTCTTCGACCGCTGCCTAGCGGTCGGGAGGTTCCCCAAAATATGGAAGCAGGGCCTGTTGGTCCTGCTCCATAAGGAGGGCAGGCCGGTGGACTCCCCATCGGCCTACAGGCCCATTGTACTGCTCGATGAGATCGGTAAGCTATTCGAGAAAATAATAGCTTACCGTCTCATCGCAAACATGGAGGATGCTGGGCCCAACCTTTCAGAGGCCCAGTATGGATTCAGGTCGGGGCGCTCGACAGTAGACGCCATAAAGCGCCTGAGAGGCGAGACGGAGCTGGCGGCGGAAGAGGGGAAGGGTGTTGTTGCGGTATCAATCGATATCAAGAACGCATTTAACACCCTTCCCCACGCTACAATTATGGAGGCACTCAATTTTTTCCGAGTGCCTCCATATCTCATCAAGCTTGTCAAGGATTACCTCACCGAGCGTGAGATCTTGTTTGTGGACAGGTCGGGCACAGTACAACGCCGCACCGTAGAGACAGGAGTTCCACAGGGGTCGGTCCTCGGGCCGCTCCTGTGGAACATAGGGTATGACTGGGTCCTGCGCACCAGTCTCCCCCGGGGCAGAAGTGTCGTCTGCTATGCGGACGACACTCTCATCACTGCTCGGGGGAGGACGTTTGATCGCGCCTCGCGCGGCGCGTCGAGGACCACGGACCTAGTCATACGGAGGGTGCGGCGGCTCGGCCTGGAGGTGGCCGTCGAGAAGACTGAGGTCATATATTTCCCTCAGTCTTCCGGCGAGAGGTTTCCCTCCGGCAAACATATCACTGTCGGAGGGACCCAGGTTGCGGTGAAGGCCGAGATGCGCTATCTCGGCCTCACCCTGGATCCGCGGTGGCATTTTGGCCTGCATTTTAGCAGGATGTCACCGCGGCTCCTCAGGGCAGCAGACACGCTGTCATGGCTGCTGCCCAACCTGGGTGGCCCAGGGTCCAGGTGCCGGCGACTCTATGCCGGCATCCTGAGATCAATGGCGCTCTATGGAGCGCCAGTCTGGGCCGACTCCCTGGCAAGGGGGGAAAATCTTCCCTTCTTGCGGGGGCCTCAGCGGGTGATAGCGCAGCGGGTCGCTCGAGCTTACCGTACGGTAAGTTTCGACGTGGCCTGCTTACTCGCCGAGACGCCCCCATGGGAGTCAGACGCCGTGGTGGTGTCCGCCGTGTACGACTACACGGTGGCACAAAGGGCAAATGGGGTGTCCATTTGCCCCGCCGAGCGGGAGGTCGTGCGGAGGGAGGCTCGGAAGAGCCTCCAGAGGCGATGGTCTGAGCACCTCGTCCTCACTCCGTACGGCCGCAGAACGCTCGACGCGCTCGCCCCGGTCTTGGACCGGTGGCTTGAGCGTCACCACGGCGTAGTCTCCTTCCGGATGGTGCAGGTAATGACCGGGCATGGCTGCTTCGGTTATTACCTGCACAAAATCGGCAGGGAGGAGACGCCTTCGTGCCACACATGCGGCGACCCTGTGGACACGGCGCAGCACACCTTGGCGGTGTGTGCGCCGTGGGCACAGGCTCGCCACGCATTGGTGGCAAAGGTCGGCCAGGACCTCTCACTCTCTAATATAGCGAGAGCTATATTAGCGACTGAGGATGCCTGGAAGGCCTTTGCCGCATATTGCGAGCATGTGATGGAGGCGAAGGAGGCGGCGGAACGCGAGCGAGAGGCTGACCCTCTCGCCCCCGCGATCCGCAAGGCACGTAGAGGGAGGAGACGACGCCAATACTTGCGTCTCCTTCCCCTGCGAGGAGCAGGTCCGCTGGTGCGTGGGGCTGTAACCCCACCACCGGCATTGCACGGACCTCCTCCTACGCCTGTTGGGGACGGCACGACTCTCTCGGCTGTCCCCATCCCTCCCCCCGACCCCGGGGGGAGAAGCGCCGTGCCCGCCGTGTAGGCGGGCGTCCCTGTCCGGGGGGTGACGTGGTGAAAGGCTCCGAGCTTTGGCCCCATGTCACTCGCCCACCCATGGACAGATGAGGGAGAGTCCCAGGAGTTTTAGTCGGTATGCCTCTGGCCGGCTTCTCGTTAGGAGAAGCCGTCGCCAGAGGAGAGTCCGACATAACCCATCCGTTTACAGACGGATGGGTATGCGTAACGCATTTCTCCTGGGTGACCAAAAAAAAAAAAAAAAAAAAAAAAAAAAAAAAAAAAAAAAAAAAAAAAAAGGTTAGGTTAGGTTAGGTTAGGTTAGGTTAGGTTAGGTTAGGTTAGGTTAGGTTAGGTTAGGTTAGGTTAGGTTTTTTTTTTTTTTTTTTTTTTTTTTTTTTTTATTTTTATACTTTCCCTTCGATATTAAATTCGAAGTCTGTGTTTGCCATATTTTTATTTACTTTTTAAGTTGTTTTAAAAATTTCTTATTTCTTACCTTTTTTCCAAACTGTTTCTTCCAACAAAAGTCACTTTTACTAATTTTTATTTATTTTAAGTTATTCTAATTCCAAGAGTTACAATTTATCTGCGTTATTGTTTCACATTTTTCATTTTCCTTTTGAATTTATACAAATAAACGATTTTGAGTACACAGATTTATTTTTGAAAAAGCACGATGATTCAACATATTACAAAGACTAACACAGGGACAACTACAACGACTATACTACTACTAAACACTAAACATGTTACAGGACCACTACAAACGACCAGAACAACACAAAACGCTGGACACTTAATACGAGATATATCACACATATCACAACTTTTCACAACAACCAAAGACAACACAGGGACCGACACAAAGACTGACACGAGACTAACGAATAACTAAAGCTAAAAGACGCTGGACTTATACTGCGACATACTCTTGACACTCCTTAAAAACCTCATACAATCTACAAGATTGCATGCCGTTTGTTGCCGTCTGTTTCCCTTTCCTGTCCTCCTTCCGTTTTTTACGATTGGAAAGCCATTTTCTTCTCGTAAAAGACTGGTCTTCGGACGACTACGGGGGACCTCAGCAGTACGCTACCGTGGCTCTGGCGACGTCCTCCCACCTCCTTCTGATCGGGCACTCCTCGCTGAAGGCATTGTGATCCAATGCCTCCAGTTTGGCCTCCGTGCAGTTGGGGCATCGAGGACTAGTGCCAGATTTCCACTCCGTGCACTGTGATCGCATGTGGGGTCCTCCGCAGTGGCAACACTTTTCGCTCTTCTCCTCGCAGAAGCGCCTGCTATGCCCGTAACCGAGGCAGAGCGAGCACTGTACGAGAGGGCTCTGGTCCTCCACCTTAACTCTCTGTATATCGATATGGGCAAACCCCCTCTCGGTGAGTCTGCACCATATTTGTGGGGACACCGTGAGGACGACGTGTTGGGTGTGAGGGATTTCGGGTCTTCCTTTTATATTTAACAGAGACGCGGTCTTCCTCCTCCTTGAGGCCCTCAAAAACGGAGTCGTTCTGGTTCCTAAGGGCGGTGATGACTTCTTCGTCAGAGTTGACGGTCAGCACCCCCCTCAGGATCACCATTGGATCCTTGTTCTTGAGGTCCTCAAATTGGAGGCCTACCGCTTTCTCTAGCCGCTGTTGGACCCTTTCTTTTTCCTCCTTTGTTCTGCACCCAACAACTATTTTCTGGTCCTTCACCTTCCGGACCTTCTCGATCTTGATCCAGCCATCCTTTGCATCCACAGCTCTGCGGAACTGGTCCAAGACCTCTTCTGATGTATCCACCACGTTCCGTGACGCCACCACTATAGAGTGTAGCGCCGTTCTTTCTGGTCCTTTGGACTGGGGCCGAACGGTCGCTACCTCGGCGTAGGTTGGCCTCTGGTTCGTGGCGGTGATGGATTCCTGGAGGCTTCCGATAGCTTCTCCTATCTTCCTATCTCTTTCCTCCAGTACCTCCATCATTTTCCTCTGCTGTTCCCTACACTCAGCCATTTCCTTTCTCTGCTCTTCCAACTTCTCAGTCCACTTTCCTGTGCTCTCCTCAATCATCTTCCCTATCTCTCCTTTTTCACTCTCTGTCTGTCCTTTGTGCTGTAGGGACTGCTCTCCATCCTTTCCTTCCAGCGCTTCACTAAGGAGCGCTAAAAACATCCCCGGTATACTTTGAAGGGCTTCTTTTATAGAAGTCTTCAAGTTCCCGCTCTCCTGCAAACAATCTCTCATCCATGCCTCTAGCTGGCCAGCTCTCTGAAGGATGGAGCCTTCCATCACTGGCCTCGCCCTCGAGGGGCATGGGAAGAGTTGCTGCTTACTCTCTGCTTTCTTCTTTACAGTCGTACCTTTCTTAGGCCGGACAGACTGATAAGCGATCAGTTCCTCCGTCTGTCTAGTCGGAGGGGTCCTTTTAATCTTAGGGGGGGAGGGCGAGTCCGGTCCCTCCGAGGAGGCGGAAGAGGCGGAGCGTATGAAGAGGGCGGTGGAAATTGCCCTGTCTGCTCTCGCCCCCGCCGCCGCCCCCGAGGGTGGCGCCGGTCTCGTCCTTTTCCCTGAGTGTGCGATAAACATCGTTGTAGCACGAACTTCGGATATCTCCGGGCGCGCGTCAATAAGTTAAAAACAGGTTTGTAAAAGTTGTATAAATTAACACAGTTTTAAAAGTATTTATTAATTGTGTCTCTTTTAATTTCAGGTGCAGAATAGCAGCCTTCGTGTCGTCGGAGAACACTTCTCAGCGTGCAGCAACGGCTCCGATCTACGGGATTCGTCGCGCTCGGCACACCGAGGTAAGTCCTGTCCTAAACACTAATTTATGCTCCCCAGGAGCAATGTCAATTACTGGTATAAATCCTATAAACTTAACTATAACTAGTTAATAATAAGTTAAAATAGTGTGTAAAAAGCACTAAAAAGTCACTAAAACTAATTAAAATTATAGGATAAAATAGTGTGTAAAAGCACTAAAAGTCAAATAATTACAACTAATAAATACGTTAAAAAGTCAAAAAGAATAAAATAACCGATTTTTCGAGGATCCAAGATGGGGGGAGGGGGGGGGGGAGGGGGGGGGGGAGTTAAGTTGGGAAGTTTCTATTACTGTCGGACTAAGATTGGGATGATAATTTCAATTTTTGATGGGGGGGAGCCAAAAAGGGGGGAGGGGGAGGGGGTGGGTCTAACCTTAACCTAACCTGGAGTTGTGCTTCCCAAAGTTGACAAAAAGTTTTTGAAAACACAACTCCAAAATTTTTCGGAGGGGGGGGGGAGTGATGGGGGGGGGCGGAAGGGTGGAAGGGGGTGAGGGGTACCCAACTGAATCCAAAATAAGATCAAAATTCCAAAAATGTCTGAACAAATATGCCTAAACTACAAAGAAAATATGATTTTAATTTTTTAAGGGGTGAGGGGGGTAATTTTTAGGGGGGGTATTTAGGTCAAAAAGTGGGGGGTAACAAGGGCTATCTGAAACTATTTTTGTTTTTCCAAAATTTTGAGAATTAGATTTTTCATGAATTTTTATTAAAAATATTTGGAGTTGTCGAAAGGCTAAAAAGTCCACCTAAGCTCCTATTAATTTCCCATACAAATTTCAAGTCCCAATTTTTGGGGATGAAAATCTGAGAAACTATAGGAGCCCAGGGGTTGAAATTTGGGGTGGAGATAGCCCCGGTGGGGGTCTCCAGACCGAAGCTTACTGAAGTGAAATTTTGAAAAACTGGATTTTTGGGGAATTTTTGAAATTTCGACCAAGTGTACCAGGACGACTCGATAATAATTTCCACAAATTTTTCTAAGTGTCCGATATCTTAAAAAATTTGCCAAAAATCGGATTTTTGATATTTGTCCCACGGGTTAGCGGCAGTCCCTAGGGATAATTGTAAAGCCTTTTGGGCCAAAATTTCAGCGTCCTATCTCCTTTCTTTGTGATTGAAAAATCGGTTGGTTTAGGTTAGGTTAGGTTAGGTTAGGTTAGGTTAGGTTTGCGGCGGCCTCCTCGTGTGGCCCCTTCGGTAGTAGGGGACTACGGTGCGGCGGCCTCCTCGTGTGGCCCCTTCGGTAGTATTTTTGCTCTGTTTGGAGCTGCTACCGAAGGGGTCCTGGCGTCCCTGGGCAACGGCGGGTAGTAATATGGTGCGCTCGCCATATTACTACCCGACGGCTGACGGCTGCACACATGGAGGGGGGGTTAGGGTTCGTAACCCCCCTACGGACCTAGGCCGAGCTCGGTCTAGGTCTTAGAGTGGACCGCTCTTTTATGGAGCGAGGCGTTTTGGTGGGGGTGTTCTGCCACCCCCGGAGTTTTTGGTTGGTTGTGCGCGGACCTGGGTCTCTCATCGGCGGTTATCCGGATGGGCTGAGCCGTTAAGGGCCCTGCTCCTCCCGCTTGCCTTAACCGGCCGGCGGGGGTCGAGAAGTGTGTAGTCTTCGGACGTAAATCCCGGGGACTCCCACGTCCCATCGGCCGGGGTCGGACGGCAGGGTTCACGCCTGGTGCGCTGGGGGTGAACCCTGTCCCTTGTTATCCTCCTGGACATGCCGTCTCTGACCGGTGGAGGCCCTTGGCACTCTCCACGAAAGTGGTTGTGCCCAATTTGTCCGCGCACTTAAGGTGGTGCAGGACCAGTGGCAGTTGGGGGGATGTCGGACGACTGAGGGCTTCAGTGTCCAGTCCAGCCCTCCCACTCTGGCCACGCCTTGCCTTGCGCCACCCCTTCCTGGGTGGAGAGCCTGCGGGCTCGGTGGCCGAAAGGCCGAGTTTTTGGAGGTTCTGTGTCGGGTCTCTCAGCC
>JADPWL010003005.1:0-7500 GCA_019059595.1 Marasmia exigua | reverse complement strand
GCACCAATATATCATCCGCGAACGCCTGGATGTGGGCCTTCAGCCTTTCGGCACGTTGTAATAATGGGTCCAACTGAAGGTTCCACATTATGGGCCCGCATGTTGAACCCTGGATGCAGCCCTTGTTCGTCGCCTGATCCAGGCACTCTCCCGCATACCTCACTTGGACAGTCCTCTCGGTTAGGTAGCTGTCCACGAGTTGGATTAGGGCGGGGTCTGCGTTCTTCTGGATCAGTTGGTCCAAGATCCCCGGCCACCAGGCGTTGTCGAAGGCTCCCTCGATGTCTAGGGATATCGCAAGAACTATCTCCTTACTCCTGACTCCGTCCCTCACGACCTCCACGGCGTCATACAGCGCGTCCTCGGTTCCCCTTTGGGGGGTAAACCCATATTGTCTGGGGCTTAGCTGGCCCTGACTTCCCAGCTGCCATACCAAGCGTTTAACAAACAGCTTCTCCAGGGCCTTCCCCAGTACCGGCAGGAGACCGATGGGGCGGTAGGACTTGGCAAGCTGGTACGAGTCCTTTCCAGGCTTGGGGATAACTTTGATCACCGCCCTCTTCCATCTCCTGGGGAAGTACCCTTGCCTCAAGCAGGAATTCATGAGCGCCAGCATGGTCTTGGGGCTCTCCGCATGGGTTCTGGCGCAGATATCTGCGGTATGGCCGTCCTCCCCTGGCGCCTTCTTGGGGCTCATCTCTCTGAGGACGCACCGTAGTTCTTCTTCTGTAAAAGCCTGAATCTCTCCGGCGCGCTCTCTGAGAAGGGAGATATGTCGCGCCACGGCTGTCCTTCTTGCCGCTTGGTATTCGGTGTCCGTGCTAGGGTCGTCGAGTGGGTAGAATGTAGAGGCCAGCAGTGCCGCAGACTCACGAGGGCCCAGCAAGTCGGCTCCCCCTGGGTTCCTCAAGGGTTGGTCGTCCATCGCTACCTGGCACTTTTTTATGATCCGGTAGATTCCCTGCCAGATTGTCTCGCCATCTTGGCGTTCGCAGAAGGCTCTCCAGCTGGTCGTGATAGCCGCTTGTATTGCTTCCTTGTAGGTCTTCTTGGCGGAGATGTAAGTTTCTATCACGACCTGCCTCCTGTCCGGTCTGGCACATCGAATCCTGTTCCGCAATCTCCGAACCACAGATTTTTGTCGAGCCAGGTCTTCGCTCCACCATGGGCTGGGTCGCATTCTTCCTCTAGGCCTTGGGGCCGGTATTGCTGCCACACAGGCCATCGCCATTGATTCGGTGAGCTCTTCAACCGCGTCGTCGATTTCCCCTCCCGTGGCCAGATTGGCCATCCTCTCCTCGCTCAGTCCTCGGCTCTCCATCTCAATTTTGAGGTTCTCTCTGAATTTTGGCCAGTCTGCTTTCCTGGTGTCATACCGTCTGGTTATTGGTGAAGGTATGACCGGCGGTGAAGCATCCATCGAGATCTCAAATTGGATGGGCCTGTGGTCGGATAGTTCCGAGAGGTCGGGGTCCACTCTCCAGTTCCTAATTCTTGAGGACAGTGTTGCAGAAGCGAGTGTAACGTCCACTATGCTCCGGTACTCTCGTCCCTGCCTGTGAACCAGGAAAGTCGGTACGCTCCCCACGTTCTCCACCTGCAGCTCGGCGTCCGCTATGAGGTCCGCGATCGCAGAGCCCCTCTCGTCCTCAGCCTCGCAGCCCCACCAGGGGCTCTTCGCATTAAAGTCGCCGGCGACCAAGATATTGGGGTGGTTCAGGTCTTTGATGAGCGCGGCGATCTCTCGTGCATCTTCCTCCACACAGGCGTCCCCGTCGAGGTATACTCCCACCACACCAACGCAGAGGTCCCCGAAGGAAACCGTTAGCCCTACCTTGGTTTTGCCAACTCTGGCCGGGTCCACCTCCAGTCTCGCCCTGCGGTCAAGCACGACAATAGCCGACTTAGGCGGGGAGTCCCCTGAGTCGTCCTGGACGATTCGAGCGTCTCCCAGCTCGAGACGGTGTCTGGTCCCTGCGTATGGTTCCTGGAGTATCAGCAGTGAGACTCCCCCCCTCCTACCCATCTCAATGAGCTCTTTAGTGGCTGCAAATCCCCTACCTGTGTTGGCTTGAATGATCTTGATGTTGTGTACGTTTGTGTGATTGTTTGTGCTAGTGTGAGTATTGACGGTGTGGGTGTGTGAGTGGTTGTTAGTGGAGGGGTGTGTGTATGTGTGGGCGATTGTGTGGTAGCGTGGATTTGTTTGCCGTTGTGTGTTTGTTTGCGGGAGTTCGGTTTCGATGAGATGAATGTTTGAGTGGGTGTTCCTTGGGCTAATATGCTCCTCTGTGGTGCCCTCAGCAGTAGCGGACAGCCGCTCGGGCTATCCGGTCCCATTTCCTCCACACCGGGCAGTCCTGGGAATAAGCTGGGTGCGCTGGTTTCCCTTCGCAGTTGGCGCAGCAGGGGGTGGCCGCTCTGTTGGGGCAAAGCCTTGTGTCGTGAGGCTCGGCGCAGTATCCACAGGTTCTGGCTCCTGCTTGGCAGGTCCGCACTTGGTGACCAAATCCCAGACAACGGTAGCACTGCGATACCGGGGACTGGTCAACTGCGACTACCGTTTGGTAGCCGATTCGCACCTTTTTGCCAGCTAGAGCGTTCCAGAGGTGTGGGCTCACCTCTATGATCACATTGGTGAGTACGTCTGTTCTGCCCTTTACTCTGCGCAGCACCTTCAGCCCTTTTCGGCCCTCATGGGACCTCCCGCAGCAGCGTGGCATTTTGTGAAATCAGGGCCTTGGTTATCTGTTCGTCGGTGAGGTGGTGAGCCACTCCGAGGAGCCGAATTCTGGGGTCCCGCTCACTGGTCTTGGATACAGTGAGGGTGGGCTGAGTGTCTTTGATGGCCCTTTCCAGGACCTCCCTGCCCTCCTGGGTGGCACAGTTGACGATTACCTTACCTTTCCTGATTTTGCGCAGACCGTCGACCCCCACTCCGAGCGAGATGACGTCGACTTTGCTCGTTAGAGCATTGGCTACGTCGTCCCCAGTGTCGCGGGGGTCCACGGACTCCACCATCAGTCCAAAGGTTTTGGTGGCGGTGGTGGCATTTACCTGCAGGCTTCGACTGGTGTGTGACGGGGGATCAGGCTGACGCTCGCCGGCCGCCGGCCCACGCGGGTGTGTTGGGGCGGCTGCCGTTTTGAGGGCCTGCGCATAGGTCCGAACCTCGCTGGTGAGCGCGCCGAGCCGGTCGATAACTGGTCGGACGGTTTCCTCGACCATGGCTCTGGTTTCCGTCGCGCTTAACTCCGCTCCGAGGCCCGCGGTGAGGTTATGGGGGGCGCTTTCCACCAGAGAGAGGTCCCGTACCTCCGCGACCTCCTCCCTGATGCTGCGGACCAAATTTGCAATTGGTCGAGTGACATCAGTAAGCTCGTTCCGGATCTCAGCGATCGATGGAGGGGCAGGCCGAACCTGAGCGCCCATGTGGAGGTGAAGGGCCTCCCGCATCTCTCTTACCTCTCTTGCAAGGGTGGCGAGTTCGGCCGATTCTATAGGTACCTGGGGTTGGGGACTCCTCTCAGGTGAGAATGCTCCTCTTGGTCTCGGCTAACACCCGCTCCCCCTCCGCTCTCCACCTCTCCACGTCCAGCTGTATGGCCCTCATTTGCGCAGTGAGGTCGCGCATGCCCGCCTCCAATTTAGCCATTTGTGGACCATGGTCCGCAAGAGGGGGCCCAGCTTCCGCCACAGAGCTAAGCCGTGTAGATACTGAGGTGCTGAGTGCCTTTACCTCGCGATGGACAGTCTCTATCGTTCTGATGGGACTGTCCATCTCGAAGTTCAGCCATTTCAGCACACTTTCGGCCAGCTCCGTGGTTTTTGCCACCGCGGCCTGCACGGACTCCATGACCTCTTTGGTCTTTGCGATCTCCCTGTTGTGGGCCCGCTCCACCCTGACGAGTTCCTTAGCCGCCCTGGTTCTCTCCTTCTCGAGGTTGATCTTGTGGCGGTGGCGCGAGTCTGCCAGGTTCAGGGTTAGTTGGTACAGGGCGTTCATAGCGTCGTGGGCCTCCACCCTGCACTCCCTCTTCATATTTCCGGCTCTCTCAAGTGCGCTTTTTCCGGCCTGGAAGAGCTCCGTGGCCTGCTCTGATGCCAGGTCCTTGGCGACTCCTGCCATAGTACCGAAGGGGGGGAGCATACTCACCCGGCCACTTCGCACACTGGTCGCGTCAGATGCCGCCTCCGACCACTCCTCGTCGGTATATGTGGCCCGCTCCATAGCCCCGATGTCCGCCTCCAGGATGGCGATTGAGCGATCCATGGCGTCCTCCTCTTCCCTCTCTTTCCTCACCTGTTCTGAGTCCTGGGATGGGTTCTCGGATCGCCGCTCAGTCTCCGGTTCCCGCTGTTGGGGCAAGGGGTCGACCTCGGACTCCTGCGCCTCCGCTCTAGATTTGGTCGGTGACGGGCCGTCCTCCATGGCCTCCGGTATGGTCACTCCCCGGGCGGTGTCTGCTGCAGTTCTCCTCGCCGCTTGTGCGTGCTTCACTGTTGCGGACCTCCTCAAGGTGGACACGCTCCCTTTGGATGAGGTCCCGCTGCGCGACGATTTGATGCTTCGCGAGCTCATGTTAAGTGCCGGGGGGGAGAGGGGGGATGGAAGGGATGGGCTGGCAGCCGTGCAGACAGGAGGGTGGGCAGGTTCCGCCCGTCTCGACGAAGTATCGGGGTCCGGTGTACTAGCAGCGGCTCCGGAGCGGATGTAGAGTCACTGTGGAGTCGAGACTCTACCTAGGTCGCTTCACCTGACTCACCAGGAGTGGTATCTGCTTAAGTTTTGCCAATTACCACTAACTTCCTTGGATAGAGTCAGTTTTCAGCTCTATGTAGAGCTGTTTCTGGCTCTATGTGTGGTGGTCCTTGTAGAGCTCCGTGAGCAACCCCCTGCACCCAAAACCCCGTCCTCCCACGACCCCTGAGAGCCGAGATACAGCAGTTTTAGTTTCGGCAACCAAGCGCAACCAGGCGCAACCAAGTGGTTGCCGAACTTCAAGGCCGGTTTTCTCGGCAACCAGTGGACTCAGAGGACCGTGCGAGGGTTCGTTGGCTTCGTCTTGAGGAGCTCTATGATATTTCTGCAAAAGCTCTACCTGGTAGAGTCAGGTCCAACTTGGATATATTTGTTGCCAGCCTCGTAGAGCTCCGTCAGCCCGTTGTCCCACCCGAAACCGCGTCTCGCTACGCCTAATAATAGCCGAGTTATGAAGACTTAACTATTCGTAACCATCCGTAACCAGGTGGTTACCGAATCTTCGAACCCGGTTTTTTATGCTCTCCCAGGTCGCAGGAAACCGAGCAAGGGCTCGTTTAAAAGGGCTTCGCGAGCTCTATGTCGTGGTGCTCTCCGATTTTAGGGGCAGTTGGCAAGGTGTCACGGCTTTACTCTATGTAGAGTTCAAGGCTTTTTCCGATGCTCTTCCAGCGGGCCCCTCCCGGCGCCCCCGCTTCGTACTTGAGAAATTCGGCCCCGGACTCTATCCCTTCCGATGCTCTATGTAGAGCAAAAAAGTTTATACAAAACTTATAGCTCTTGGCAAACTAATAAAAATGCAAAAAACCCCATTTAATTTAGCCTGATATTTTCCGAGATATTGAATTTTGAAAATTTTTCCAAATTTTAGTTTACGTAATTTAATTCTGAAAATGACCCCCCCGAATTTTAATGGTACAATTTTGGTATTTTAAAGCTGGGTTAAGCCCGTCGAAAAAATAGGATCCGCGGCCGAATTTTTATAATCCACCCCTTATTCATCAATTTACACCCCTTCGTATTTTTTATTTTATTTTCTTATTTATTTCAAAACTATTAATTTTAAAAATATTTTAATCTAACAAAAAATTGCTCTATTTACCACTTAAGATTTATCCGTAATTGTTTGAAAGAATTTTTAATATTTAAGTTTATTTATTCTGTTTTATAAGTTTAAGAGGGTGAATTCTTTAAGTTTTTTGCCTAAGTTTTTATTTTTTCAAAATTAAGTAAATAAAAAATGTACAAAATATAGTTCGAGAAAGCCCCTATGGAAAACAGTTTTTGTTGAAATTTTTTCGCCACCCCAAGTCCTATTAAAAAACAGTTACAAATAAGGGTAGTTTTTTACCCTTTTTTCTGTAAAATCTCTATCTTTGTAAGTATCTACCCTATCGGAGTGGAATTTTTTGCTATTTGTAGCCGATTAAGTAGACTATCTGGTAGTTTTATTAAAATCCACGCGAAATGAACAAATTTCCCTCCAGGGTTGCCACAAGTATAATTTTACAAAAAACTTAACCTAAAAACACGCTTAATTTCTATAATATCTATGACAAAATTCTGAAATAATTAGGTAATGTTAATATTAATATTCCTCTTTTGCTCAATTTTTTTCCGATTTTTAAATAGGGGTTTAACCCCTATTTTCGAATTTTAAAGATTTTTAATGAAAAATTTTTCTTAAATATTTTGTAAACTACTTATCGGAAAAAAATTTTGTTTTGAGGGGTACGTAGAGAACCTATAAAGTCAATTTTACCAATTTTAAAATTTGGGGGTCGTCGATCTCTTTTTAAAGTTATTTCAAGATCTATTTTAACAGTTTTTCAACCCTCAATAACTTATTCTAGACTTAACTTATAGGGGTGGTGAAAACTGCACCCGGCCGCATCCGTCGAGCTCCCGGCTGCTGCGCTTCCGGATCTCTCCAAAAACCCTGGGAACGGTGACCTCATGGCCACGTGGTTTTCGGAAAATCCCGTCCAGCTCAGGCGTTTTTCACCGGAAAATTCCGGTGAAACCCAAAAATAAAAAAATCGGAAGAAAGGAGGTAGATTTGAAATAAAGATAAGTTAAGATAGATAAACACCCTCTATAATAAACATAAAATAATGGATTTCTTCTTACTGGTTAATGAGTTATCACTCAGTAAAGTCTGTCGTGTGAATATATCTTTATTTGCTACGTAAATAAGTGCATTGAACTACGAATAATTACGGTGTTAATATTATAAGTTGTGTTCTTATAAGTTTTGAATATTGTTATGGAGGATATGTCTGACCATAAGTACTATGCAATAATTTAATATTTTTATTTAGGTGTTAGTAAAAGACGATGTTAACTAAGACACTAAATTTAAAGACATTTTCAACTTTGGCGGGAGTTTTAAAAAATACATCAAAAACCCTTTCTGTGAATGGTATTATTTCGTATTCTGCGGTGTGTCTACTATACTTTGACATTATTTTTCTTCGCGGAAAGTGACAGACTTGATGATAATATGCATTTTTTTAGGATCAAGTCAACTCATTAAAAATGAAGACCTTTACGAAACTTGGCGTCTGAGTCCTAAACAAGAAAAAAAACGTTTAGTGGCGAATAAAATACAAGAGATATTGCATATAAACGAATGCCCAGACAATATTCGCCAAAAAATATTAAAACTATCTGAATTTTATTGTTTAAGAATTGGTTCGAAATGGAAAGCAAGTTCTTGTAAAAACGTGAAGCATTTT
>JADPWL010003004.1:0-17211 GCA_019059595.1 Marasmia exigua | reverse complement strand
ACTTCCAGTTGACCCTCATACCAATCTGGAGAAAAGCTCAAGTGGACCAGACAAGGATATTCAGTACAGAGAAGCTGTTGGCAGTTTGATGCACCTGGCCATAGTAAGCAGACCTGATATCATGTATGGAGTTAGTCTGGTGAGTAAATATCTCAACTGTTATGATCACACCCACTGGAATGTTGTCAAGAAGATTATGAAGTATTTGAAAGATACTAAGAGTTATGGTTTGTGTTATACATCAGTAAATGACAACAATCTATTGGCATATAGTGATGCAGACTATGCCAAAGACATATGTACACGGCGATCATTGACTGGTTATGTATTTATGAAAAATGGAGCTGCAGTAACGTGGGCAACCCAAAACCAGCAGAGTGTTGCTCTATCTACTACCGAAGCTGAGTTTATGGCTGCATGTGCCACCACAAAAGAGGCTTTGTGGTTGAAACAGCTACTGACGGACATAAGTGCATTTCATCAAGATTCTGTGACTATACATATGGACAATCAAAGTGCTATGTGTTTAATTAAAAATGTGGACTACCATAAGCGTTGTAAACATATAGACATCAGATATAATTTCATAAAAGAAAAATTTGCTGATAAATGTATAGATTTGAAATATGTTTGTAGTAAAGAGCAATATGCTGACATATTTACAAAAGCTTTGCCTAGAGATCAGTTTCAATATTTAAGAAATAAGATAGGAGTTCTTAAACTTAACTGATTATTATTTTTGTTAAAGTTCTGTGTTTTCAGTAGGATTTGTGTTAGGTAAGAGTGAATATGTACTCATATTGTTTTAATATTATTGTTGTCCATTTGTGCCAATAATGAAATGATCTTATTAGCTTGCCTATTAATATTTAAAACAAGAGTTTTAATTTGGTAAGAGTGTTGTAATATTTAAATTCAAACCCTTGTTTATCGATTGGCACAACACTAGCGTTACTAACGTCACTATGGTAACTCGTTCTACCTTGTCTTTGGTTAGAAATTCCTTCTAGAAAATACACGTTTCTCCGTTTTCAAAATTGCTTTTATTTATTAATCTCATCAATGTGACATGCAATAAATGATTTTGTATTTGTATTTGACTGAATAAACAAATAAAATACCTAAAAATTACCTTTAGCTTTCCCTCAGCATAATTGTCAAAGTGGTCGGCCACCTTACGACGCAGTAATAAATCAGCATGTACGTACGTCGGTTGTTTTCGTTACTCCCATACATTTCACTTTCAAATAAAGTCCGCGCCAAAAAAGAAGTCCCGTAAAAAGTCCCATTCGTTACAATATAGGTTAATTAAATACAATTTTCTAATATTATGATTGCAATTAATGTAACCGTGTGGTCCCCGGCAGAGTAGAATAGGCCACCCTCACTCTTACTGAGGTGTCGTAAAAGGCGGCTAAGGTAAAGCTACTGGCATAATCATCAGCAGCCAGAGAAGGAAAACTCTGCATTCATATCAAAACCCTCGCCAACCCATCTGCCAAGCGTGGTGAGTATGGCAATTACCCCTCATGTGATTGAGGGAGGCCCGTGCCCCAGCAGAGGGGACTTAAATGGGCTGACGATGATGATGAATTAATGTAACTAATAAAAAAATTGTAGTTAAGGTGACGGGTAGAGCACACTAGCGACGCCAATCGATTTTAATTTTTAGCTACTAATCCAGATCTATTTTACCACCTCCCGGCAAACATTTATACTATTTATTAAATAACCATGCAAAAATGTTGGGTCCAACAAGAACGCAAAAATTGATTAACGCCAAAAGCAGACACTTTTGGCGTGAATTATTTTTTCGCGTACTAAACTGGACCTAACATTTGTGCATGGTTATTTAATACATAGTATCAGTGTTTGCCGAGAAGTTGTAACCACGAAATTGTTTAATATAGTCTGCCCTACCCGTCACCTTAATCAGCGAAATTGAATCTATTTGACGAAGATTTCATTAAAAGGTTAAAATCATTAGAAAGCATTATGTTTCTGGAATAATAATGTATTAACATACGTTTATCGTTAAAGGCAATTTCCAATAATAATATCTTAATACAGGCGGGAAATTAAAATTTAAATATTTTGTCGGAATGTTGGCACTATAGGACTTAGTACAAATGGCATCGAAATACGAAACAGTGCCAACGCCCCATGGGCGTTGGCACTGTTTCGCATTTTGATTGTTTCCAATTTTTACATGGTGGTCAATATAAGACTTCATGAATTTTAGGGAAATTTCCCCAGAAGTCGGGAAATTACCCCACTTTTTAAGATGTCCCAAAATCTTATTTTCCATAAGTCTTATTTTGACGAGATAACGTCGGATTCGGTTAAATCTACCCCAAAATACCCAAACCCATCGATTTGGGTTAGGTTTGGTGACACTAAAAATTTTCCGTTTTTTCGGTTATTTTACCGAAAATTTCATAAGTCTTATTTTGACGAGATAACGTCGGATTCGGTTAAATCTACCCCAAAATACCCAAACCCATCGATTTGGGTTAGGTTTGGTGACACTAAAAATTTTCCGTTTTTTCGGTTATTTTACCGAAAAATTCATAAGTCTTATTTTGACGAGATAACATCGGATTCGGTTAAATCTACCCCAAAATACCCAAACCCATCGATTTGGGTTAGGTTTGGTGACACTAAAAATTTTCCGTTTTTTCGGTTATTTTACCGAAAATTTCATAAGTCTTATTTTGACGAGATAACGTCGGATTCGGTTAAATCTACCCCAAAATACCCAAACCCATCGATTTGGGTTAGGTTTGGTGACACTAAAAATTTTCCGTTTTTTCGGTTATTTTACCGAAAATTTCATAAGTCTTATTTTGACGAGATAACGTCGGATTCGGTTAAATCTACCCCAAAATACCCAAACCCATCGATTTGGGTTAGGTTTGGTGACACTAAAAATTTTCCGTTTTTTCGGTTATTTTACCGAAAATTTCATAAGTCTTATTTTGACGAGATAACGTCGGATTCGGTTAAATCTACCCCAAAATACCCAAACCCATCGATTTGGGTTAGGTTTGGTGACACTAAAAATTTTCCGTTTTTTCGGTTATTTTACCGAAAATTTCATAAGTCTTATTTTGACGAGATAACGTCGGATTCGGTTAAATCTACCCCAAAATACCCAAACCCATCGATTTGGGTTAGGTTTGGTGACACTAAAAATTTTCCGTTTTTTCGGTTATTTTACCGAAAATTTCATAAGTCTTATTTTGACGAGATAACGTCGGATTCGGTTAAATCTACCCCAAAATACCCAAACCCATCGATTTGGGTTAGGTTTGGTGACACTAAAAATTTTCCGTTTTTTCGGTTATTTTACCGAAAATTTCATAAGTCTTATTTTGACGAGATAACGTCGGATTCGGTTAAATCTACCCCAAAATACCCAAACCCATCGATTTGGGTTAGGTTTGGTGACACTAAAAATTTTCCGTTTTTTCGGTTATTTTACCGAAAATTTCATAAGTCTTATTTTGACGAGATAACGTCGGATTCGGTTAAATCTACCCCAAAATACCCAAACCCATCGATTTGGGTTAGGTTTGGTGACACTAAAAATTTTCCGTTTTTTCGGTTATTTTACCGAAAATTTCATAAGTCTTATTTTGACGAGATAACGTCGGATTCGGTTAAATCTACCCCAAAATACCCAAACCCATCGATTTGGGTTAGGTTTGGTGACACTAAAAATTTTCCGTTTTTTCGGTTAAAATTTCGGGAAAATTTCATAAGTCTTATTTTGACGAGATAACGTCGGATTCGGTTAAATCTACCCCAAAATACCCAAACCCATCGATTTGGGTTAGGTTTGGTGACACTAAAAATTTTCCGTTTTTTCGGTTATTTTACCGAAAATTTCATAAGTCTTATTTTGACGAGATAACGTCGGATTCGGTTAAATCTACCCCAAAATACCCAAACCCATCGATTTGGGTTAGGTTTGGTGACACTAAAAATTTTCCGTTTTTTCGGTTATTTTACCGAAAAATTCATAAGTCTTATTTTGACGAGATAACATCGGATTCGGTTAAATCTACCCCAAAATACCCAAACCCATCGATTTCGGTTAGGTTTGGTGACACTAAAAATTTTCCGTTTTTTCGGTTATTTTACCGAAAAATTCATAAGTCTTATTTTGACGAGATAACATCGGATTCGGTTAAATCTACCCCAAAATACCCAAACCCATCGATTTGGGTTAGGTTTGGTGACACTAAAAATTTTCCGTTTTTTCGGTTATTTTACCGAAAATTTCATAAGTCTTATTTTGACGAGATAACGTCGGATTCGGTTAAATCTACCCCAAAATACCCAAACCCATCGATTTGGGTTAGGTTTGGTGACACTAAAAATTTTCCGTTTTTTCGGTTATTTTACCGAAAATTTCATAAGTCTTATTTTGACGAGATAACGTCGGATTCGGTTAAATCTACCCCAAAATACCCAAACCCATCGATTTGGGTTAGGTTTGGTGACACTAAAAATTTTCCGTTTTTTCGGTTATTTTACCGAAAATTTCATAAGTCTTATTTTGACGAGATAACGTCGGATTCGGTTAAATCTACCCCAAAATACCCAAACCCATCGATTTGGGTTAGGTTTGGTGACACTAAAAATTTTCCGTTTTTTCGGTTATTTTACCGAAAATTTCATAAGTCTTATTTTGACGAGATAACGTCGGATTCGGTTAAATCTACCCCAAAATACCCAAACCCATCGATTTGGGTTAGGTTTTGTCGGAATGAATGAACACCAGCGCCCTCTTTGATGCCTGCAATGTGACCCCCATCCCTAGTCATACCGTTGGTACATTGCCCCCTCACTATTCTCTCTGGTTCACTCTCTGCTCCGCGAAACATGTTATAAATTTGTAATCCATTAATATCAATAAAAGAATCTGTATATTTAGCTCAAATTAACTTTTATTTCTACATTAGGTTATGGGCCCAGTCCGTAACAGTAATAGTTCGAGTCAATACAGATTAGTTTCCGAGAAAGTATCGCGAGTGTTTAAGTTAGGTCGCCGGCACGCCGGCCTAGGTTTTCTTTCAGCTATTTCAGCATAAATAATCCACTCAGTTTCCGAAGCAATGTCTTTGAACACCGTGCATATTGAAAAACTGACCGGGAGGGACAATTACAATAGCTGGAAATTCGCTGTGAGGTCATACTTGGAGCACGAGGAGCTGTGGGCATGTGTGGACCCAAGCCAGGAGAGCACCCATTGCGCCGATTCCGCAAAAGATGTAAAAGCGAAGAGCAAAATCATATTATTAGTAGACCCCCGAAACTTTCATCACATAGAAGATGCAAAAAATGCACGCGATGTGTGGCTGAAACTCCAATCCGCTTTTGAAGACTCCGGATTAGGAAGAAAAGTGGCACTACTCCGAGATCTCATAAATACAAACCTAGATTGCTGTGCTGATATTGAGGAATATGTGAATAAAATAGTAACAACCTCGCACAAACTAAGAAATATTGGATTCAAGGTAGATGATGAATGGTTAGGAACTTTAATGTTAGCAGGATTACCTGACCAGTATAAACCAATGATAATGGGCTTGGAAAGCTCCGGTGTCAAGATTAGTGCAGATTCAATAAAAACAAAATTATTACAAGAGGTTAAAAAGGAGTCTGAAACTACCGCATTGTACACAAAGCATAAACCGAAAAGCAACCCTTCTAACAAGTATAGAGGCCCCCGTTGCTACAATTGTAATCGCTATGGGCATCTCAGCAAAAATTGTTTCTCTAAAAAGGATTCTTCGAGTACAAACAAAAATTATTCAGCAGTGTTCTCAGCATATGCAAATTGTACGAAGTACAGTGTTTAAGTCAGGGCGCGCGCGCAGTCAGCATTTCACGCTGACCCAATTTATAGCAATTTCACATTATACCACGTAATTAGTCAGTTCACGATCGGTCACCAATCGCGCCGCGTGTGCTCACCTAATAACCATAACCATAACCATTACCATTAACTTTACCATTTACCAATATACTTATTTTTACCATTTTAACCATCTTTACTTTGTTGGACTTACACCCGACAAATTTGGTCCTTCGAACCTGCGGAAAGGTGGGACCTGTCGCGTTGTGAACTTTGTACCTCGACGTGTCAGTGACTATCGTTCCACGTAACCAGCCCCTAGGGGAACATTACCATTATCGAACCAATCAATTAAGTGATACTGTGACCGAACCAGGAATTTGCGCTACCAGTTTACCAGATTCTGCAGTAATCAAGTAAGATCTTTCCATTTTATTACTCACCAACTACCAAGATGTCTACCATTGCTGATTTATTTGCTGCTCAGAGGGAGATCATGGAAAACATGAATAAACTCTACATAAACTTTAAAAAGGAAGGGAAGGAGAGAAGAACTTCTGACAGTGTTAACCGTCGATTGCAGTCGTTAGAAAATTTTTGGAGAGAGTTCTTGTGTAACCATGAAAAACTACAGGGCATGTGTGACAAAGCTGAAGATGAATACTTCAGTGATGACTCCTACAATAAAACTAAATCTTTTTATGAAAGTGTTAAGGCACATCTAATTAGAACTCTGGAGGAAATAACCAGTCGTTCTCCATCACCACATCGTCAGCTTCCATCACCACCATCGCATACCACACCACAACCAGGCTCCTCAAAACATGATCTTTTACCATCTGACACCGCATCCAAAAAAGTTTTACCACTTCCACGATTCGTTTTCCATGACGTCGATCAACTAAATAAAATAGATGAACTGATGCGCAAACAACAGACCAATTTTAAGGCTTTCACTCGGACTATTTCTCATATCAATCTTAATATTTTATCGGAAAAATGGGAATTCCAAGATGTGTTAAGAAACGTAGAATCTCGTTGGGCTGCCGTCGATTCCCTTCACTGGGAAATCGACAATCTCTTAGATGTTGAGGATAGGAAGTATGATGAATTGTTTACCAGTTATGAACAAGAGTATTACGATATTAAAAGGTGTATAAATAATAAAATGACCGATGCGGACTATAGAAGTGTCTCCACACCACAAATAGATATTCCCATATTCAGTGGCGATTACCAACAATGGAGTTCTTTCAAAAACTTGTTTATCGAATCCATTCATAAAAATAAATCCATGTCGCAGTCACAAAAAATGCAATTTTTGAAAGGGAAACTTCGTGGTGAAGCTGAAAAGCTTATCCAGCATCTCCATATTAGCTCCGATAATTACCAAACTTGTTGGGACATCCTTAACCAAGATATAATAACAAAAAGTTAATATTCAATACTCATATGAACACTCTTACAGCTTTGCCTGTCATGCATCAGCAAACAGCCTCTAACATAAAAAGGCTTCATGACACCACAAATGAATGTCTCAACGCCATTAAAAACCTTGGAGTAGATATTTCCACCTGGGACCCAATTATTGTATACCTAATGGCTCAAAAACTGGATACTGAAACGTACAGCGACTACATTAATTCCTTACCAGAACCTAGAGACTTGCCATGCTTACAAGATCTCCTGTCTTACTTGGAAGGCAAGTTTATTGCGCTAGAGACATCCCGCCGTAAAACTGAAATGCCTAAATACACGCCACCATCTCATAACCAGCCACGTCATCATTACAACCAAGGTTTTAACAATGACAACCAAAACAACCAATATAGGAAACCACGAGAGATAGCTCTGAGACCAACCCATTATTATATGAATAGACCAACCAATATTACTGACCAGAACCGAATTGTAGAAAGTAAACCATTTATTAACCATTCCACCTTCAAGACGTATCAGCCAAATTACAATAAATGTGTTATTTGTGATGCTGATCATCCCATTTATCTATGCATAAAATTCCGTGAACTTAATTACAACGAAAAACGGAAATGCATTACACAGTATAATTTATGTAAAAATTGCTTAGTTAGCCACAATGGAAAAGAGTGCACTTCACAAAAAACATGTTTCCGCTGTCACGACAAGCATAATACGATATTGCACAATATATTTACCACTGCAAACTCTGTTAACAATCAAACTCATGCAACTCAACAAAATGAATCGAATTGTGTGTCTCACGTCCTCAAAGATTCCATGTCAATGACCGATGTTCTGCTAGCAACTGCTCAGGTTAACGTCTTAGGAGCCGACGGAAGTTATAAGAAAATGAGAGCCCTAATTGACCAAGGATCTCAAACTTCCATCATTTCGGAAAATGCCGCACAGCAACTAGGACTACCACGTCGTAGTTGCAAAGGATCTATCTTCGGTATAGGAGCGCAAGAAAATAGTTGCAAAGGAGTAATGACCATTAATATCTCTTCATTACACAATGACTTTTCCATGGATGTCGACACGTTTATTATGAATAACCTTATTAAAAAGTTACCAAACCAATCATTTACCAAACCATCATGGCAATATCTTTCTAACATCCAACTTGCAGACCCTGATTTTAACCAGAGCCGTCCTGTCGACCTGTTACTAGGGGCAGATGTTTATTCCGGAATTATGCTACATGGCATTATAAAAGAAGACCCATCCCAACCCATTGCGCAGCAGACGAAACTAGGCTGGATCCTGTGTGGTAACGTGAAGTCCTACTATTGTAACGTAATTTTAAACAACTGTGATGATATAAAGAAATTTTGGGAAATCGAAGATTTGACTGGGCAACCAGATAACCATTCTAGTGAAGACTTATTTTGTATTCAACAATACCAAAAAGAAACTGTACGCCAACCAGATGGCCGGTACGTCGTGAGGTTACCAATGAGACCAGATGTAGAAGAAAAATTAGGAGAATCGAAGTCAAAAGCAATTGCCCAATTTCACCAATTAGAAAATAAGTTCAGAAAAAATAGCCGGATAGCAACTGATTACAAACAGTTTATGAATGAATATTTTTATCTTGGTCATATGAAATTGAGCTCTAATAACCAACTCGTAGAATGTTATTTACCTCATCACTGCGTTTTACGCGCCGAATCATCGACGTCAGCAGTCCGCGTGGTACTCAATGGGTCAGCAAAAACATCGACTGGAAATAGTGTGAATGACCTGATGTACAGTGGACCGAACTTGCAACATGATCTATTATCCATAATAATTAAATGGAGGCAATATAAAATAGGGTATGTCGCCGACGCAGAAAAAATGTACCGCCAAATCTTAGTGAATAATGATGACCAGTGCTACCAGAAAATTATATGGAGAGACTCTCCGAGTGAACCGATTCGCGAATATCAATTAACTACAGTCACTTATGGAACCAAGGCAGCACCATTCTTAGCTTTGATGACCATGAAACAGCTTGCGAAAGATGAAGCCGATAGATACCCAGAAGCAGCAAAAGCCTTAGAAAACAACCTGTATATGGATGACTTATTACACGGTCAGCATAACCTCGACGCCGCAACTAATCTTAAAACACAGTTAATTGATTTATTCAAAGCAGGCGGATTTAACTTACGCAAATGGAAATCAAATGAACCAATATTATCAGAAAATTCTGAAACCAGTAGTGAAAACTCATTTGAATTTAAGCAGAAGGAATCAACAAAAACTCTCGGACTCAAATGGACACCATCAAACGACCAATTCAGTTTTGACATAAAGATCTTACCATCACCAAATGATCAAATAACCAAACGAATGCTTCTATCGGAGATATCAAAAGTTTTCGACCCCCTGGGGTGGCTTTCTCCTATAACCACTAAATTGAAACTTTTATTCCAATCTATATGGCAATTAGATCTTAGTTGGGAGGACGTTTTACCACAAAATATTAACCAAGAATGGAACCAGAGCAAACTTGACCTGCAAGAAATTAATAAAACAAAAATACCAAGATGGTTAAATTGCCAAGAAAATGATACCATTGAATTACACGGGTTTTGTGACACTTCGACCAAGGCTTACGCTTGTGTAATTTATTGCAAAACGCCAGATTCAGTAGTGTTAGTAGCTGCAAAGTCTCGACTTGTACCAGTGAAAAAAGATGTTACGCTACCTAAGTTAGAATTATGTGCTGCTGACCTTTTGACCAAATTAATGAAAACTGTGCAATCGTGCCTCTCTGAACATAAGATCAAAACATTTGGCTGGTCAGACTCCACAGCGGTCTTAGGCTGGATAAATGGGGACCCACAGCGTTGGAAACCATTTGTAGCCAATCGCGTTAACCAGATAACCAAAATAATGCCACCTGCACAGTGGAACTATGTCAAATCAGGAGATAACCCGGCCGATTGTGCAAGCCGAGGAATAACCGCTGCACAACTCATTAACCATCCAATTTGGTGGAATGGGCCTAGCTGGTTATCATCATTCAAAGAAGAAACCGCTCCCAAGACACCAAAATACTCTACCCGAGAAGAAAGTAAGAAAGAATACCAATCTAACGTAATTACTAAACCATATGATAATGATGTAATCGGTACCTTGATAACCAACACCAGTAATTACTCTCGAACGTGTCGAGTTCTCGCGTGGATAGTACGAGTGTTCTCACGTGACCAAAACAAAACACTATACCTAAACATTGAAGAATTGAAACGGGCGAGTAATATTCTAGTAAAACATGTGCAGGAAACAGAATTTTCGAAAGAAATAACCCATCTTAAAAACCAAACCAAGTTAGATACTAAAAGTCGTCTTCTACCATTACACCCCTATTTAGATTCTGAAGGTATTTTACGAGTTGCCGGAAGAATAAAGAATGCTAATATTAGCGAGGAAATGAAACATCCAATAATATTACCAAATAATAATCACTTGACTGATATAATTATTGACCATATCCATAGAATAACATTTCACGGAGGGCCGCGACTAACTTTAGCATGGCTAAGGAGAAAATTTTGGATAATAGGTGGAAATAATGCCGTTAAGAAGCGATTACGTCATTGTGTGACATGCCGTCGAGCAAAATTTGGCTTCAAAGCCAAAATAATCTCAAAGTCAATGATATAGTAATAATTCAAGACGTACATGTATCACCGGGGAAGTGGGCACTCGGTCGAATACTAGAGACTCACCCTGGTAGTGACGGTCTTGTGAGAGTAGTCACATTGAAAACCAAGGGAGGTATATTAAAACGACCAGTCACCAAACTTTCACTACTACCCATTCACCATGAAGAAAACCAACCAGCAACACCAACTGAACCAAATGTACCACTTGAACTGAAAACACAAATAAAACCATGCAAACAATCAACAATGACCATTAATAATAAATCTTATGACCAACAACCAAGCCGAAGAAATACCAGAACCAAGAAATACAACTTTTTAACCATAGCACTACTGTTCCTGATGCTGCTCATATCACCATCTCAGTGTGATAATAATAACCATAAAATGAATCTGAGGGATAACCAAACCATCTATTTTGATAAAATAAGTAACATGAGATTGATCAGAGACGAATGGAAATTAGTGGTTTTCTATGATATGGGTGCCTATTGGGATGGAATAGCATTAGCCAAAAAATATATTGACCATTTGGAAAACATATGTCAGAACATACAAACGACGTCACACTGTCAATTAGTTTTATTACATCTTCACCACTGTAATGATGAACTAGACCACTACAACAAAATCTTAACCAACCATGGACAATTACCAGATGACCGCCATCGTCGGCGTCGAGGCCTCATAAACGCTGTAGGATCGATAGCCCACACATTATTTGGAGTGCTGGACGATGATTTCGCACAACAATATCAGAGGGATTTAACCAACCTAAAAAGAAACCAGAAATACTTTAACCAGCTGCTGAAAAACCAAACATCTTTAATTGAATCCGAATTTAACGTTATACAGAGAATGCAGAAAACTATAAACCAACAACATAAAACTTTCAACCAACATTTAAACAAATTAGACACTTTGACCAATACGTTGAAAAACCAGATACAAGAAAATACTTACATCAATGAGTTTGCCTTATCCTCAATCACTGCTAATGGTATCCTTATGAATCTTAAAGATATACAACAAATGTTATTAAACACCGTCACAGACATATTCCACGGTAAATTTAACATACATTTACTACATCCAGAACAGTTAACCAATGAACTTCATATCATCTCTGGACAGATTTCAAAGGAATTAACACTACCAATAGATAACATTCAGACTGATTTAACAAAAATTTACCATCTATTGACAGTGAAAACCAGAATTACTGATGAAAACCTAATTTTTGAGATAAAAATCCCGTTAGTTGGCAGAGACACATTCGAAATCTTCAAATTGATACCAATTCCAATAGTGATGGGCCGTAAGATGCAAAAAATTGTCATCGAGTCAGATTTATTAGCCATAAATATCCAAAAGGACCTTCAGATACCATTATCCAATTTACAATTACAACAATGCATTCATTATGATTCGTATAATTTACTATGCGCTCACCAAATTCCCATTTCTATGACCAAAACCGACCAACATTTCTGCATTAAAGAAAATGAGCCTTTAAGTTGTAAGACAGAAAGCTTTGAGTGCAAAAACACATGGGTGCAATTACAAAAGGTAAACAATTACTTGTACTCATGTTGCGGCCAGTGCTCTATTCAAAACATATGTGACTATCATATTACAATTGAGCGATTAGACAAGGTCGGGATTCTAGCATTGAACAACGGCTGCATCATCAAAGACGGCGATATCACCTTATTATCGCACAAAGAATCGAGTCACGATATAAAGTTGATACCCGATATTCTACATATCGAAATACCATCTATTAATAACATTGTTAATGTGTCCCTATCCATAACATCTAATTATGAAAATGACACCAGCCAAACCGATATTGAGCGGAAGCTTAAGACCATCAAGGATAAAATAGGTGAAGTAAAAAATAATACCAAAGACGAGTTAGAGGACGACACATCTTTTAACTACCATGATATCCATCATTACATTGTAATCTACATAATAGCGGCTGCTGGTATAGTAGCATGCTTGGTGTACTTCGTGCGGAAACTGCGCGCGAGGGCGCAATGGCGCGCGGCGGAGACTCCGCCAGCCCCGCGGCCCCGCGCCCGTCGGCGAGCTGCCAGTTCTTCTCACCAGTGTTTAAGTGGAAGTGATCAGTGTTTTAATGTTAGTGATGAATATAATAGAGTTCATAACCAGGATAATGCAAGTGCTAGTAACCGTGTATATGCGAAAGTTAACAAAGTGAAATTACCAAACTCTTTTAATTTTACTGTAGTGGAATAGAGACAGTAGAAAATGAAATTTATAAGTTTTTATATTAATACCATCTTGTAAAATGCACCAAATTATTGTTTAATCATCTTGTATCACCATGCACCCTCATCTTCCATTTCGCCCTCGGGAATATGTACGAAGTACAGTGTTTAAGTCAGGGCGCGCGCGCAGTCAGCATTTCACGCTGACCCAATTTATAGCAATTTCACATTATACCACGTAATTAGTCAGTTCACGATCGGTCACCAATCGCGCCGCGTGTGCTCACCTAATAACCATAACCATAACCATTACCATTAACTTTACCATTTACCAATATACTTATTTTTACCATTTTAACCATCTTTACTTTGTTGGACTTACACCCGACACAAATATAGATAACATGGACTGGTATGTCGATTCTGGTGCAACCATGCACATGTCTCGAAGATCAGACTGGCTGTACGACATCAAAACACCTCCAATTCAAACAATTAAGGTGGCCAACAATGCCTTAGTGAACGTAGAAAAAATGGGAAACGCGGATTTTAACTTAACTGTAATGATGGTAAAGTGAACACAGTCCAGGTAAGAGACATCTTATTTATACCAGATCTCAGTACAAACCTGCTGTCTGTCAGTCAATTAGTGAAAAATGGATGCCAAGTTAATTTCCACAGTACTGGATGTAATATTTATAATAAAGAGAAAAAATTAGTAGCAACGGCAAGATTAACAAAACAATATGTATAAGCTGGATAATATTAGTGGTAATGCCTATACTACCTATACTGAAAGTGCTGAAACTTTGGATGTTTGGCACAGAAGAATGGCTCATCTCAACTATACAGATGTAAAAAAGTTAGAAAAATGTGCAGAAGGTGTAAAGATAACAAAAAGTGATAACCATGGCATCAAGCATCAAACAACGACACCCTACAGTCCTGAGCAAAATGGCATGAGCGAGAGGAAGAACCGGTCACTTGTAGAACGCGCCAAGTGCATGCTGATTGATGCCAACCTGCCAAAAATCTATTGGGCTGAAGCCGTAGCTACTGCCGCCTATATCCTAAACAGATCTCCATCTCGAGTTACTTGATGATTTCTCACCCGAAGAAGTATGGTCCGGAATAAAACCTAATATCAGTCATATGAAGATATTTGGTTGCAAAGCTATGGTTCATGTTCGAAACAGCAACGATTGAAATGGGATGCAAAATCAACTGAAATGATATTTGTTGGCTACTGTCAAAATACAAAGGGATACAGATTACTGGATAAAAAGAAAAAATCAATTGTAAAAAGTAGAGATGTCATTTTTATCGAAGATTCTGATTTGGAGCCTGTTTTCTTCGCATCATAATATTCAAACTTGCTCATTAAAGTTAAAACATGAAAACTACAACTCCGGATGAAACAAGTTCGACCGACGAGACACTTATAGAAGAAACAGACAATTCTATGTCAGAAGAAATGTCTTATTCAGATGCTAATGACAGGACTTATATTCCCAGCAGTGGTGAGTCAACTGATGACAGCATCATGGAACGAACCTATTCTAATGTCACTGTCAGACAAAGACATAAAAACATTCAGCAGAATAATGACTCTGATGACAATGATGACATTTCGTATCATGCTTGCTTGGCTACATGTAGTGATCCAACAAGCCTTGAAGAAGCTTTATCAAGTACAGATTCACAAAACTGGATAAAAGCCATGGATGAAGAGCACCAATCGCTGATGAAGAATGAGACCTGGATCCTGACGAAACTGCACCTGAAAAAAAGGCAATACCATGTAAGTGGGTGTACAAAACAAAAGAAGATGAGAAAGGAAACATAATCAAGTATAAAGCAAGATTAGTTATTAAAGGCTGTGCACAAAAGAAAGGAATTGATTATAATGAAGTTTACTCACCCGTTATAAGATACACTTCACTCCGATACTTACTGGCACTGGCCACTAAGCACAATCTTGATATCGATCAGATGGATGCAGTCTCCGCATTCTTACAGGGCGATGTTGAAGAGGAGATATACATGCTGCAGCCTCCTATGTACGAAAATGGCATTGGCACAGATGTTTGCTTGCTTAAGAAATCGTTATACGGACTGAAACAAGCAAGTCGCAACTGGAACAAGAAGCTAGATGGTACATTGAAAGAAATAGGTCTATCTCGCTCTTCAATGGATCCGTGTATTTATTATAAAATTGCTGGAGAAAATGACATAACATTTCTAGCAATCTATGTCGATGATTTAATTTTATTAACAAACTGCAAGTCTACAAAAAACCATTTAAAGAAAAAATTTATGTGAAAAATTTAGCATGAAAGATCTGGGAGAAATTAAAAACTGTATTGGATGGCATATAAAAAGAGACAGAAGGAATGGTATTATGTGCATTGATCAGAAGAAGTATACACAAGAAGTAATAAATAAATATGGCATGTCAGACTGTAAACCCGTCAAGACACCGATGGATCCACAGACTAAATTTCAATCAAGTAACCAAGAAGAGGAAATATTACAAAACATTCCTACCAAGAGATCATTGGATGTCTGCTATACTTATCTCAAGGCACAAGGCCAGATATAAATTATGCTGTCAATTACCTAAGTAAATATAATAACAAGCCTGAAAATAAACATTGGATAGCATTAAACGGGTACTAAGATACTTAAAGGTACCCAAAATTACTGTTTGACATATAAAAATAATGAAGATGAAGATATAGCCCATGCCTACTGTGATGCTGATTGGGCAAATTCAGAAGAAGACAGACGCTCCTGCACCGGCTATACTTTCATTTTTCAGGGAGGATCTATATGTTGGAACTCTAAACGTCAACCCTACTGTTGCACTGTCAACAACAGAGGCCGAGTATATGTCTCTATCGGCATGTACTCAAGAAGCGATTTGGCTGAAACAGCTACAAGAGCAGTTTTGGCCGCATCTTAAACAACAGCCTATAGTTGTTTATTGTGACAACCAAAGTTGTATTAAACTTTCAGGTACTGATGGTTATAATTGCAGGACCAAACACATAGATGTCCGGCATCACTTTGTGAGGGACAAAGTCAATGAGAAGATGATCGAAGTTCACTATGTCAACACCGAGTGATGGTTGCCGATGTACTTACCAAAGCCACTCCACAAGCCAAGCTGCTGTACCTATGCGGCAATATGGGCTTATGTTCAAGGGAGGATGTCGGAATGAATGAACACCAGCGCCCTCTTTGAATGCCTGCAATGTGACCCCCATCCCTAGTCATACATACGTTGGTACATTGCCCCCTCACTATTCTCTCTGGTTCACTCTCTGCTCCGCGAAACATGTTATAAATTTGTAATCCATTAATATCAATAAAACTATCTGTTTATTTAGCTCAAATTAACTTTTATTTCTACATTAGGTTTGGTGACACTAAAAATTTTTTCCGTTTTTTCGGTTATTTTAACCGAAAATTTCATAAGTCTTATTTGACGAGATAACGTCGGATTCGGTTAAATCTACCCCAAAATACCCAAACCCATCGATTTGGGTTAGGTTTGGTGACACTAAAAATTTTCCGTTTTTTCGGTTAAAATTTCGGGAAAATTTCATAAGTCTTATTTTGACGAGATAACGTCGGATTCGGTTAAATCTACCCCAAAATACCCAAACCCATCGATTGGGTTAGGTTTGGTGACACTAAAAATTTTCCGAATTTTCGGTTATTTTACCGAAAATTTCATAAGTCTTATTTTGACGAGATAACGTCGGATTCGGTTAAATCTACCCCAAAATACCCAACCCATCGATTTGGGTTAGGTTTGGTGACACTAAAAATTTTCCGTTTTTTCGGTTATTTTACCGAAAAATTCATAAGTCTATTTGAACGAGATAACATCGGATTCGGTTAAATCTACCCAAATATGATATACAAAAACATCCGATTTTGGGTGTAGTTTGGTGCCACA
>JADPWL010003002.1:0-10331 GCA_019059595.1 Marasmia exigua | reverse complement strand
GCTGCGTCGACGTCGCTGTTAGGGCGACGGGCTGCGGACGCCATCTGGTGCCTGCGGTAGCCTCCACGCCCCCCCCCCTGTTCGCGGCGGGTAAGAGGAGGCGCCACCCCAGTTTCCCTGGAGTGATCCAGGGCGAACACTAGGCTGTGATACAGTTGATGTTGGAGGTTTTGGTTGCCGGCTTCTTAATCGCAGGCCTTGCTTCTCAATAGCTTTAGCAGCCTTCTCTTCTCCGACAGCGAAGAACCCAAAATAACGTTTGTCTCTTTCGGATTATTTATCATGTGCCGAAAAGGATATAGCTTTGGCATGATAAGCGTGACTCGATTTTTCGACATCAAGCTGTGAGAAGTCGCACATAAACGGCAAACCATACTCAAAGTTTCATAGCTTGAATTTTTATTGTCACTTTTTAAGAGGAGATCTAATCCTTTATTGACGGCCTCCCCCCGTAATTCCTAGCCCAAGCTGTTGCTGTGAGGCGGCGAATGTTTTGTCCGGACGCACCCTACTGGGGACCGCAGCTGAATATCTCTGCATTTAATCGGTCGCTTGCAGTAGTTTACAGTGGTCCGGAATTAAAATAATCTCTTAGATCTTATCTTTTCATTTTCTTTTGGCATACCCTTTTTATAGGTCGGCTTTCGGCCTGAGTATTATTGGGAACTGGGTCCTGGCTGTCGAACTTGTTCGAAGAGTCGATACAATCAGCATCCACACTAATTTCTGGTGATTTATCGAATGTTATGTCCGGGATAAATTCACCGCTCATTCGGTGGATTGGGGGCTTCGTTACCTAAAAAGATAAAAATCAATTTAGGTTGCGAAATAAACACCAAGTAATGTGGGTAGTACGAGAATAAAATAGGGACACGAAAAAACTGAGTTTAGTTTTTCGGTAAATAGTTTGCAGGGAAACGATACGTCCTATTTCAGATGTAACGTATTTTCTGCTACGTAATCATCGTTGTAGACTCGCAGTCTACCCCAATGTTTGGAATTGCCATCGTTGTAGACTCGCAGTCTACCCCAATGCGTAAAAATAGGTCGTTCAACCTGTCGAAGCAGGCAGGCATTTATAAGGTTCGAAAAGTGTCAGAGTTAAAGACCTCGCAGTCAATCCCAAAGCACTTTCAAACACATTTAAAAATTATAACACTTTAATAAGTATACGACCTCAGAATATAAAAACATTTTTGCTTACCTTCATCTTCCGGACGATGAACTAAACGGAGAAATAATTCTCCTTCGTCTTTCACGTTCTTCGATTTTCTTATTTTTCTTGCATAGCGTCCAATACGCTCCTGCGCGTTCCGTTTAGGCATAGCTATCACTTAATTTTTTTGACGTGCGAGCGCTACCGAGCACAACAGAGGAATGAGCTCCGTCGCTCGCCGTAAGCGAGGGAAAGTAAAACCGGAAGTGTAAAACATATTTTGTTTTTAATACTTTTTTCACTTTAAAAAAGCTGTTAAATAGTTTTAAAAAAACTCTAAAAATTGTGCAAGTGTTACCTGGTAAACAGGGGAATACGTGGTAATTATATCATATCTTCGAATGAAGCGATGAAATAATGAAAATAAGGGGTAGTTGGACTACCCACGTTCAAAGGTCAGTCTCCATAATTGCTATAAATTACCAATTTTAGCAATTATTCTTAATTGTAGGAAGTTAGACTTACATAAGCAAACGGTCTCAACCAAATTGTAAATACTTTCTATTTAAAGTATTGGTGCGCATTTTTTTAAAAAATGTCTCTTATTCGCTCATTATCATATAAATCACTTGACGGCGCTACCTTACTGACGGTTGTCGTTTTAACGTCTTGCGTCAACATAGGAGCCACCTACGTAAGTAGTGAAAGATTTCTACAAATGTCGGTTGTAGTAACCATTTTACTAGTGACCTCTTCATCTGTGACGTGGCAAACCAAGGCGACAATGCCATCATTGTCGCCCTTGGTTGCACGTCCGATATCATTGATTTCTTTTTACGTCGAGGTCACTAGAAGATCACCTCGTATTTAGGTAGGTGGTGTGGTTGAAATCCTGCCCTAAAACAATTACGAATCTTTCATAACGTAGAGCAGCTATCCATACGGCACACAAAGCACAGTAGCGCAACGGCAAATGCCCGCTGCCGCCCGCAGGCACGAAGGAGGGCCAAGCCAAAACGAAATCTTATCAAGTCGGCTGCCCAGTGCTGGTCTCGTAATAAGCAAAACTGACACAAGGCCGCGATTTAACTCACCGCAAGCTATTTAGGAATGTATACCTCGACCTACTCAACCGTATCAAAATTCCCTCCTTTGATTCCAAACTCTAAGTGCCCGAAATAAAGTTTCATATTGATGAAGATTTTGAAGAATTGTGTTACCGTCTGAACGTTAGGGTTACGTATGGGCAAACCATGCTACCAGCCATACTTTGAGCGTTTGTGGCGGGGGAAATTGATTAGTTAACACTCTGAAGGACGCTTTGAGTGTCAAAGTTTAGTTAAAAAGTAAACCTAATCACGACTTCATTCACTTACAAGAGTATGTACTTCTTGGACTTTAAGCTATAGGTGCTTTTATAAGACGAGTTTTCGTATTTGTAGGGACATTATTACTGTAATAGATTAAGGAAATCTAGAGGTTCACGTTCTATTCACTGAGCGAGCATTTAAAACTATTATGTAAGATACCCTTTACTTTGTTCTTTTCCCCACAAAGCAACTGACTCTTTTACTGCGTTGGACAATCCTAAAACGAACCCCCTCTCTTGCTAAAGAGGCAATCAATTGTTCGACAAGATATAAGTTGGCAGATTAGGTCGAACCAAATCGAGCCTAATGTCCCTGTAATCTTTGCGTATACACTTTGCCAAGATATATCCCCTTCTCAGACGGGCAATGAATCTCGAAGATCTATCGGGAAAGGAAGGTCCGTAAATGTTGAATTATGTCATGAACTCTTTTATAATGGCAAGTATGACTGACGGCCTCGGTTTGGCGCAGTTGTTAGTGGGTCGCACTTTTAAAGCGACGGCTGCGCAGAGGTCCCGGGTTGACCCTCGGTCGCGCCAAAAATTGGTACTGGAGTTTTCGGTAAGAAAAATTCTTAAGTGGCCGCCCGGAGTCTGGAAGTGGAGGTCTTGCCCCCCGTGCTTCGGAAAGCACCGGTAATCCGTTAGTTCTACGCCGATCCCTCTCAGCCGTGTCACAGTAGTGTTCCATCGGAATAGGAAGAAGGGAATAGAGAGGGTACTTGTGTTGTCCGTATACACTGAGCACTATAATTTATCCTGCGTAAGTAGCTGATCGTCGAGATTGGCCTTCGTAGCCGTAATCGGTTGGAGGATATTAATTGGCAAGTATATCGGTATGGTAAACATTGGTATTGAATCATCTGATTCATTACGGAGCCGTAATTTACCTATATGCAGAACCAAAAAAGAACAGGCGAGGGGTTTTTCGCCCTGAATGGTGAGGCTACGTCCAGTACCTCCATGACTAGCCGCAGTAACTTTTACTGGTGGGCAGCAGCTCGCACGGTGTTGTAAAACAGTCTTTAGATAAATCTAATAGTGAAATCCAATTTCACTGAAAAACACTACGCAGCGCGACAATTAAATTAAGTGCATCATAATACCGTAATCTAAAATTTAAATTTTCAACCCTCCGTTAAAATGATAATCAAGTTGAGCTATCAACTAAATGCGGCAATATCTATTTTAACCGCAAGCAAAATTAAAACCCTACTGGAGAGTAGATAGTGATGTAGGTAAAACCTTGATTTAAAATACACCGTGATTCAATTTTGCAAAAAGGGAAAGCTAGGTACTTATTTTTCCTTGATTTTTTTCATTTCAATAATTGGCGGACAGGTATAACCTCAAACCACTTTGGAATGTTTGTGCTGATGAGAGGCTCCCGGAAAACCCAGCATGTCTCAGTGATTACGTATTCACCCTAAATTATGAAATTTAAATTTGGATTATAATTATATTAATTTAATTTGATTATAATTTTATTTGATTTAATTTTTTATTTGATTTTAGTTGATATTTATTAATTTTAATTCATTCTCGATTAAATTTAATTTGTTTTGGTTTGACTTTAGTTTTACTTAATTGATTGATTCTAATTGGTGAATTTATTTGAATTTAATTCATTAAGTTGACTCTAATATAATTACAATTTAATTCTTACTAATAATAGTCCTTAAGTCAATTGTGACTAACACAAATATGGATGTTATATATGAATTAAATGTTATTTTTATGTAAGTACTGTAATAAATAAAAATGAAATGAAATCAAATTCCCGCGATGGAACTGAAAGTTAACCCATGGTATTTGGTCTTACTTACCTACATTTATATTCATTCGCTATTTTAAAAAAAAAATAACATAATTACAAAGTTTCGCCTTAATAAATACATATAGGTACACTACTTATACGGTATATATTGCCGCAACATAAGACTTATTTTTTACCATAACATAAAGTGTAATTCAAGAGTTTTAAGGCGAGTTTTACTTGCCGGATCTTCTCGTCAATCATCTTTCCGATTCCGGTGGTAGAATCACATTAAATATGTTTATTAATTTTTTAAATCTTTTATGTATCGACATTATGTGTAATTACATGTATGTCAATAAATAGTTCTAATTTTTTAATATTTTACCAATTGCTTACCATCAGGTGATCCGTCTGCTCGTCTGCCACTCTCATATAAAAAAAATATGACGATTTGAAAGTGAGAAAAGAAGGGGGGGGGGGGGGGGGGGGGAGGGGGAAAGGTGCTGTATGTATACAGAGCCTACGGCAAATAAAGATTTTTTTTAAATGTTGATTTGTAAGAAAGATTCCGCATTTTTTTACGAAATCAAAATCAGCTGCATACTTTCTCCCCAACAATCGATTACATCACTAGCAGAAACGCAATAATTACCCGCGCAGATGCGAGATTCTGGAGGAAATAAATGAGAGCCATTAAGAGGAGTTGGCGTTTAGATATTTCACCCCTGAAGAAGACGTAGCGGGGCAACGCGATTTTCCACGCGGATAGGCAAGAAGAGTGCCTGGTTTCTTAGGGGCGATTCGACAATCCTATTCCGATACTATCTATAGTTTTTTTTTTATATAATAAAGGATAACAAAAAGCCACTTAAAATATACTAAATAGATTAAGGAACTAAATAGCTTGGGGCCAAAGACATTCACAATAACCATTTTTCAAAGAAAACCGCCAAGTGCGAGTCGGGCTCGCGCACAAAGGGTTCCGTATCAGCAAAGTCCACAATTACAGTTTACAAACTCAACCTATCTCAAAAACTATAAGAGATACTTTTGATCAAACCAAAAATCGTTGGAAAGAGTTAATTACATGCTCACCTCTATTTTTTTTAAGAATTATTACTACCCCGTACTTTAGAAAACTAGGAGGGGGGGGACATACTTTTTAGCGACGTTGAGAGCTGATTATCTCAAAAACCGTTTCACTTTAAGAAATGTTTTTTTAGAAACTTTATATGCATTTAAAAGACCTTTCCATTGGATACCCTCTTCACGGTATGTACCACATCGAAGAAAAAAAATTTCATCCTCCCTCAGTTACATGTGATGGGGGGCCCCACCCCCCAATTCTTTTTTTTTACTATTTATTGTCATATTTTTGTAGCCGGTTCATGACAACACATCTTCCCAGCAAATTTCATTACTGTAGTACTGTTATAGTTTTCCGAGTGAATCGGCTGTGACAGACGGACCAGACGGACAGACGGACAGACGGACATGACCGAACTATAAGGGGTTTTCCGTTTTTGCCATTTGCTTCTCCGGAACCTAAAAACACGTCAGCACAGATATATATTAGGAAGATCAAGATTAGTATTATCATTACTTAAAATGATTTATATTGTATATTATGCTAAGAAGTTCTTTATTTAGCTCAGTGCCGTTTCTTGTTTAGTATGATATTCCCAATAGTACGTGTAATTTAATAAATTTGAGATAACATCATACATTTGTTCTGGTACCAAACTAGTTTTCGCTTGTACTATGGAAACAACATAAATAATAATATCTTTTTTTTATGTGATAGGTGGCTAGACGAGCAGATGGATCACCTGATGTTAGGTAAGCGCTTAGCTTCCGCTCATGGGCACCAGCGACACTATTGTAGTCACATTTTCGCTGCCACCTTAAACCCCTTTTTGTGGGCCTCGAATTAGGCTAGTACCATACTCGGGCAGCAAACACAGCCAGTGTCGTTCACGAATGGACCGCCGGGTGTTCTGTGAGGCCGTGGTATCATTCTCGGTTGAGGCGCGGCTCAACTTCATGCCTTAGCGTGGCTCTCACTACGGTTAATAATTCTGAGATCATAAAATGTTATGGTACACTCTTGTACCAAAATTCTTGTACCAATGCCCGCCTTCGGTGAGTTCGCCGCGTCTGCTTTGCCGCTGTAATCTTTGCCGCCCTCACCTGACAAAGTATCACCGCTCAAGTCAATCCTCAGTTTGTTTTTGTGAATGCGGGTGTTTTTGTGGTGCGAGACTAATGTATGGTGTAATTGCCCATAGCTTCCTCGTGCATAGTACCTAATGTTGGTAATAAGGCATACGTCGCGAGGGTGCTCCACGTTAGAATTTGAGGAGTAACACGAAGGTAGTAAAATATGTGTAGGGTGTAAGTGCTGCGTGAGTGAGGGTGTCGCAGGCCTAATCCGGGGGAAAGGGCGTTTAAAGGTTGGCAGCGCACTTGTGACTAAACTGGTGTCGCGGGTGGCCATGGGCGGCGGCAATCGCTTACCATCAGGTAATAATAAATAAATATATATATTTTTAAAATTAATTTATTTATGTATGTTGTCAAAGAAAAATAGCACTTGTATGTGAGATATGTGATTTTTAAACTCAGACCTTTCTCTAGCTATTGCTTCTAAGAAATTATCTATGTCAACATTTTGCGTCTGTCATAGGAGCAAATGTTTGGAAACTTGACATATATTAATTCTGTTTACTTATCTGTTTTCATAATCTTTGTTTAACTATATAATAGTATCCATGGACTAATTATATAGTATACCAAAGCTTCAATGATAACCGTAAACGGAACAAAGTTACATGCTTTGTGATTGGCAGAAAGTTGTCCACCTCATTTGGTACGTGTAGCCGATTTTATTTCGCTTTTTGAAAAGCTTCAATTCCGAACGCCTGCGGCTACGGAATTCACGCAGAACGAACCTGTTGTCACGCAGCGACCAAACAACGCCTATTGTCGATCCTATGAGAATTTTTATTCGCACTATAGGCTGTCTGCGTAAACTATTTGTTTGATCGATGTTGTTTTGCAGTACAAAAAAATACACAAACAAATTTGTTCGCTATCATGGTATATCTACCATTTAATCTCTCATTTGGACGACCTCCATTTAAAGTGAAGTGATTTCTATCACAGAAATTCACGTAAACCCATTTGATGGAAGTTGTCCAATAGCTAAACTTACGTCTGAAGTTAGCTTTTTTCAGTACATTCCGTTTCGCTTGTTTAAGTAATTCTGCCCAGTTTATAACTTAAATCTATGATAATAAGCTTCGCTATAATGTGTCAAAACATTTTCCTAAGCACTAAAATACAGCTCTAATCATGACTAGTGCGAACCATGGGTAGATAGATAGATATATACTCTTATTGGCAACAAAATTTACTAGAATTGAATGCTATGGTCACGGGTTAAATACCATCTCGACATTTTATCCCATGTAGCGATCTTCTTCCAGATAACCGTAGGGTAAGAAAAAGTGCAGGCGATTTGAAACTTGTAATGGGTATGTCACGTGAAGGTAATACGTATGAAAATCTGTCCTCATCAGCATAAGCGGTGGCATTGTTTTGCCTCAAATTAGTGTTTATCGTAATCGAATCATCACTATTTTTCCGGTACGGGCACGAGAGGCAATGTGATTTTCTATTTCGCGCAATGGAAGGGGTGTTTTTTACAAAGCCGTCACTCTGATATCCCGAATATTTGGCATATATTTTGACGTCCCCGAAGTGTAGACTAGGTTAGTTATTTTAGTCAACGGTGAACGAAACATAGACGGTGATGAGGTCTATTTATTCTACCTTAATTTTTTCAGTCGGCTCCGATTTTGGGCTGCATTTGTCCAAATCACAAGCACAAATATTGATTGATATATTTATAAAAAACCGCACAGTTGTACGTTTGGTGATATTGCGATTGCAGGACTGTCAGTTAAAATATAAAAGCTCATAATTATTACTAAACCAAGACTGATAGAGAATAATCATTCGAATAGTCTTGGGGGCCGTAGGACGTACACTTTGTAACTTCTGTGCTATTTTTGATTGGATGGTCACATCTACTCAACGAGGTTTAAAGATCTTTTATCAGATACAGAAATACATAGGTGCGAATTTTTTTTTTCATAATTTAGTAATATGACAAAGATGCAGGTAACCACCTATAATACATAACGTCGTGTTAGTTAAATTTTATAACCAGAAACGGCTGGATCAAATTGACTAAAATTGGTGAAGAGGTAGCTTAGAAACCAGGGAAGGACAAAGGCTAATTTATTTCCAAAAATAAAATAAAAATTAATATCACAGGGTTGCGTATGGCATAAAGGTAAGAAGCGTGGTGAGTATGCAATTACACCTCATGTGATTGAGGGAGGGCCGTGCCCCAGCAGTGGGACTTAATGGGCTGACGATGATGATGATGATGATCACAGGGTGAAAGGCAGTAGGTAATAAACAAAAGTAAAACTCACAAAGAAAAACTTCTTTTCCGCTGATAGGTTCACAAAATGTGTTGCCCGTTGGCCACTTAGACTGACCGATGACGCTTTGGTAGTAACCCTGCCTCATACGCAAAGGTCGTAGTGTCACCTTCCCACTTCTCCAAAACAGACGACATTCATGTGACATTTGATGTAATATGTATATAATATTAATAATTCTCACATGAACATCTCAGAGAGGTTGACCTGATTCCGTACTAAGTAGCTTAAGCACTTGTGTTACGATCTCAGACAACAATAAACACAATATATACTTTAAATACATATATTACACCACAGACACCGACAAAAAGTGTTCATCGCCGAATGTTTGTCCAGTATATGTAATTCTTTTTTGTCTGGGTTCGATTCCTGGGCGGAGCAAAAGGTATGTTTCGAATTTTTCCGGGGGGGGGGGGGGGGAACATTTCTCGGGTTTGTGATCAAAAAATCCGCATTAGACAAGCGTGGTGTTTAAGTCCTAATCCACCATATTAGGCGATAACTTGATTTTATATGGCGGGGCCCTGCAATGGGAACAGTTGAAAGGCTATACTCTCTGATATCCGTAACACAAGTGCTTGATCTACTTAATGCGGAATCAGGTCATGTACTAGATGTTGTATGATGTAAAGAAAAAACATATGTTCGTTTTTTTCTTACAGCGGAATTCCATGCTGGAATATTTGGAATAACAGTTTACTATCGAAATACAACGAATGAACGGAGAGTTCTCAATTCAACGCCTATTTTTTTTTTTTTAGCCGACATAGTTGGTTGACATGCCTATGATAGCACTTTTGGAGATGCTAGCGTCAAATCCACAACCTCGGCTTTCCGCAAGTTTTTCTTCGCGTACATGACACGTAGTCCCTATTTGAATAATTTAGTTTTCTTCGCTTTCCGCATTTTGCTCTCACGCACCGGTAAGTGCGAAGTGCTCGGAACTGACTGCATGCTCGGCAATACAAAGGGTTGTTCCTCGTAGATTTGATTGTCGTGGCTTGACGTAGTGTTTGTCACCAAAATATCAATACACTCGATGGCCGTAGTGACTAAGGCGTTTAGGTTGGAATTGATTCACGGCAGCTTAATTTGGAAACAGTCTTTTAGATATTGATTGGCTCGGGTCTGGGAGAAATCCCCTAGTTTGAGATCTAGATTCCGTGTGTATTATTTGGTGGCATTGATTTCACGTAAATGATAGATCTAATTCCACATGATAATATAGGGTAAAAGCCGGATAGTTGCCACACTGACTTTTTAAAAAGCGTCTTTAAACAAAGTGTACTAACATTTTTTTATTCAAAGTCTATTTTTAAAACATATTCAATTTATCTACTAACATACCTCTATTTATAAAAACATATAAATATTTAAATTTTTGAGTAATCCAGTTTAATATGACCACTAAAAATGAGGATAGTTTTGCCTACTTTAACGGATATGTAGCCTAACGTTTAAATGGTTCGGGGGATACTTGCGCACTGTAGGATAGATGCCCTCTTTATTTTTGTTGCAATAAAAATGATG
>JADPWL010003001.1:0-11929 GCA_019059595.1 Marasmia exigua | reverse complement strand
ACCTATTCGTGTTGAACTGCTTTATCACCCGAATAATGAAGGTTACTAATATACTTCGTAGGTCAGAATATTAATCTTGGCAAAGCAGAACCGTTTTAGTTAAAAAAGTAAAGTATCAGCCTATAAACTGTCCCACTGCAGGGCAAAGGCTTCCATCATAGAAATCAAGTTATCGCTACTATGACGGGATTAGGCTTAATCACCACGCTTGCCAAATGCGGATTGGTGATCACCCGAGCTATGTTCGAAACATTCGAAACAGACTTTTCGCTCGACCCGGGAATTGAACCCAGGACCCCGAGATCACAGCTAACCGTTACTTAACATCACTAGACTATCAGGGCGTTACGTCGTTTCAATTACTAAGGTCCAATTCGATCAATCCTTATCCGTGTATAAATCTATGGTATCTAACTTCTAACTATCTAACTTCAGATTTGTATAGAATAACAGCGCTATCTTGCAGACGGATCACCTATAACGTCCTATTGGTCTAGTGATTTAAGTACCGAGCCGTGATCTCAGGGTCTCGAGCGAAAAGTATGTTTTAAATTTATCGAACATAGCTCGGGTTTCTAATCATCAACCCGCATTTGGCAAGCGTCATAGTAGCGATGACTGATTTCTTTCTATGATAGAGGCCTTTGCCCTGCGGTGGGACAGTTTATAGGCTGCTACTTTATACTTTAACAGCGCTATATTATAGATTTAGTATCGGATTGAGATTGGTCAAACCAGCCCTTAGGAAGTCTTTATATTATTACTTCTATCTGTACTATTTATAAAGAGATAAATTGTACTGACAGTGGCAAAGCTTTTACGTAATCCGAAATCACGAAACTCTTGCGCGAAGTAATTGACATCTACTGCCATCTTTTGGTTGTAATTGGAACTAATGCCCCTAAGCGAAGTGAGAGCGGGCCACTAGTATTAAGCTAAAAAGATTAAAACCCATTTCCTTACATTTCCCGATAACGTACTCAACAATCTATGGTTCCCTCGGGCAAACCGCGTAATTACCATTTGTGGTGTGAGGATACCTAACATTGCAGTATAATGGTTACCCAGTAGGAGAATGTTGGTTATTTTTTATGTAAAGAAAGTCAATTATCAGCCCATAAATTGTCCCCTGCGCAGCCGCGGGGCAAAGGCCTCCATCATAAAGATCAAATGAATGCGGATTGGGGATGACAAATTCGAGCTATGTTCGAAAAACTCAAAACATACTTTTCCCCCTTCACCAGATCGTTGGTCCACCTTGTGGGGGGCCTGCCAGGGCTTTGGCGTCCTGTACGCGGCCTCCACTCGAGGACCTTTCTGCCCCTTCGGCCGTCTGATCTCCTTGCAATGTGCTCTGCCCATTGCCATTTGAGACATGCTATGTCTTTGACCTTGGTTTTTTTGCTGAACTGAAAAAAATATTTTTTTGTTTTTATAGAGGCACCGTATATTGGCTCTCCTCAGCCTGATGGTAAGCATGGGAAAAGGCCAAGTTGCAATCACAACGAAAGCGATGTCAAGGCTTTCTCTTTCGCAGTATGGGCAAGAAGGATATCATCCGACTTGCGAAGTGGAGAGAAAGACGACTGACTTAATTTATAGCACTTGTGTTTGCTCACACACTTGAGCACTATAATATATCCTGCGTACGTGGCTGATCGTTGAGATTGGCTGCCGTAACAGTAATCGATTGAAGGATATTATAGCTACTAGTAAATGTTACACTGTGTGCTAACATTATCCGGGTAACGCATGTGTCTTGGCTAAAGCAATGGCTGTCAGGAGTACAATTCTCAGCTACCCACATTTCTTATTTTGCTCCACCGTTAGGTAGATAGGTAATATTTTACGCACTGTAAATAAGACCTTAAAACGACCCTAATTTAAGTTGTTTTTCGTTTCCACAATTTAATGGTATGACGACCCGTTTGGAACAATTGGTAGTGAACGCTGCCTTAGGTCCTAGGGTTGCGGGTTCAAACCCCGCACAGTACAAACATTTGTGTACATGAACATGTATGTTTATTTGTCTTTATCCACTGTCTCTTTTCTGATTTTATTGTAATTAAGTACATACTACCTAACTAAGCTGTAAGAAACATAACAAACCACTGCAACACATATACTACATACAACGTACCTAATTGCTCTACCTGACGAGGTTTGCACGGAAGACCAGCGTCGAAGCGTCCCTTCGGCATATGCTGAGTGCAAACCTTTTTGGTGACACATTTTTTTTTTATTATTGCCTTTATCTCTTTTACTGTACATAATTTTATAGATGTAATAATGTTTTGTAATTTTGTTACTTTATTTGTGTCACTAAATAAATATTATTTCTTTCTTTCTTTCTTTATTTATGTTTGTATTGGTTTGGGTGTTTGTATGTATTATAAGTATGTATTTACAAAAGAAAAGTATTATATGTATATATTTGTAATTCCGCTGTTGATTCTGATATCCGTAACACAGGTGCTTAAGCTACCTATCTCGGAGTCAGATCAATGTATGTGATGTTGTGCAATATTAAAAAAAAATGAAGAAAGAAACAGTCCTGATTACTATGTCTTAGATTTTAGACACACTGTGGTTTTATCAAGGCAAATTCAATTAATTTTTAAACTGACGAGTTATCAAACCTATCGCAGGGTTTTTATATGATAGGTGGCAAACGAGCAGAGAGAATACCAGATGGTAAGCAAGCAGCCGCTGTACACTCGCAACAACAGTAGAGTCGCAAGTGCGCTGCTAATGTTATGACTCCATTTTGCCTCCGGTGCCCTCACTCACTCAACGTAACTGACCTGACTTGAACTGACTGACAGACCTTCGCAATACCTCAATAAATGTACCAGATCAAATGAATCATCATCATCATTTCAGTAGACGTCCACTGCTGGACATAGGCCTCCCTCAATGATCTCCACACAGATCGATCCTGTGCCGCCCGCATCCAAAGGATTCCTGCGACCTTCACCAGATCATCGGTCCACCTTGTGGAGGGTCTTCCATGGCTTCGGCTTCCTGTATGCGGCCTCCACTCGAGGACCTTTCTGCCTCATCGGCCGATAGCTGCCAAACGAGCAAACGGATTACTTGACGATAAGTGTATGTCTTCCAAATTGGGCTTCCGGTACCCTCACTCATGCAGTAAAACAGAACACAAACACTGCTTTTTGCCGGTTATCTTTAAGACCGTGGTATCACTCCGGTTGAGCCGGCCCATACATGCCGAAGCATGGCTCTCTCACGGTGAAAATGTTTAATTAAAATCATTCGTGCGATGATTAATACTTTACGAGCTGTTGTGAGAATTATTATTAAAAAAACAGCTAAATGCACTCCCGATGAGGCTGTCAACGAAGAGCCGATAAAATCTGAAAACATGAAAATTTGTATTTAACTGAAAGTACTTGGCCAAGATAAAATCGACCCCTATTAAGCGCTTGGCTTTACTATTTAAGCGCTCGGTTCACTCCTTATTTATTTGTAATATATTGTTTTAAACTTTCATGGTCACTAACATTAGAATAGTTATTTACGGGATTGCTACCATGTCGTACCTTATTTTTGAGTATCCGATATTTCGGCGCTGTTGCAAGCGCCATGGTCACGGAGTAACTGAAGATTCTGCGGGTAAGATGTTATTGGCAGACATATCGGTCTACCCTCCTTCTTAGTCTTTTACTGCGTTCACCTCCGGTACCACTGTTTCCTAACTCACTATTTATTCGCACCTGTTCTCGACACACAACACTCACAGTATCTGCCCGCGAAACGACACTTTGTTTAGTTTTCCGGTTCCTACACTTACAAATCACTGGATTCCAGACATTTGACAATTTAAACCCATCCTCACGATTGAAATTTTTGAATTTCCGGATTTCAATCGCTTCCCTGACCAGTCTCGGTATGTAGTGGCGTTCTGTCGAAATTATCTGAGGGTTATAAAACTCAATCCAGTGATTTGGACCCGATTCCAACAAATGTTCTGCAATTGCTGATTTCTGCTTGTCATTGTTTTTGACCGCTTTTATGTGTTCTTTTAGTCGGCATGATATGGTGCGTTTAGTTTGGCCAATGTATGAACTACCACAGCTACAGTCAATTTTATAGACACCAGGCTTTTCGAGCGGAAAGCTGTCTTTGGGCGATCGCAGGTATTGTGCCACTTTTTTAAGAGGAGTGAAGACAGTTTTTATAGAGTATTTATTTAGCACGTTGGAGATCTTGTCTGTCACACCTTTAATGTAGGGCAAAAATACCGGCTGTCTATCTACCCTGTCTTTATGTTGCTTAATTGTGTGTCTTGGTGGAAGATGCCCTTTATATCCGTTGTTCTGTAGGACTCCCCGAATATGATCCAGCTCCTGATCTAGGTGTTCATCATCGCAGAGATCATAAGCTCGGTTCGTCAATGCAGTCACTACAGAATTCAGATGTCTCGGGTGATGATGAGACATGGCACTTAAATAGCGGTCAGTGTGTGTGACTTTCCTCTACACTGAATGGCCCAGTGATCCGTCATTCCGCACACATATTTTGACATCAAGAAACGCTAAACTCCTGTCTTCTTCCGTCTCAGAGGTGAATCTCATTTTCGCGTGGATGCTATTTAAATTGGCCAGATGGGACTCCACATCATGTCTGTCACCCTTCAGTACACAAAATACGTCGTCCACATACCTCTTCCATAGTTTAATTTCCGTGGGTGCCGTGGCAAGGGCTTTATCCTCGAAAAACTCCATCCAGATGTTAGCAACTACTGGAGCTACCGGACTGCCCATAGCGACCCCATCTATTTGGAGGTAGTATTGACCGCGATATACAAAGAAGTTAGTAGACAGACAATGATGTAAAAGTGATGCATACTCCATCGGGATGTTGTGTTCTTGAAGTTTCACCTTAACTACTTCCATACAATCTGCTACTGGCACATTCGTGAAGAGTGATTCTACGTCAAAACTGACCATCAACTCATTCACGCCCACCTTGTTTTGGTGCAGAATGTCTATGAAATGACGGGAATCCTTGACGTACGACGACGTCCGTCCCACTAATGGCTGCAATACTTTTGCTACGTGCTTGGCCAATTCATATGTCGGTGAATCAATCTGACTCACAATCGGACGCAAGGGCACATTCTGCTTGTGAACTTTTGGCAGACCATATAGTTTCGGAGGCTGGGCATTCCTGGGACGAAGCAAAAACTTCAGACTATCATCGTCAAAGGCGTCTGCGTTCTGGTGAATTAGTGAGCGAGTGCTTCTGTCAGTTCTTGCCGTCGGGTTGTAGTTCACCTTTTTGTACGTATTTTCATCACTGAGTAGATTAAGGATCTTACTATCGTACTCAGCGACGTCCATAACAACAGTCGCATTACCCTTATCCGCTTTTAACACTATGATGCTTTCATTACTTCGAAGCTCATTCAGCGCAGCTAATTCTGACGAAGTAATATTTGGTCTAGGGGGTGCTACATGTCGTAATATCACGGCGATGTCCTGTCGTAATGTATCCGCGTCAACAAGTGGTATTTTATTACGTGTGATACTTTCTTCCACTGAACCAATCACTTCCTCATAGGGAATACGTTTTGGTGTAACGGCAAAATTCATACCTTTTTCCAGTACTTTATGGGCAGCATCAGACAACTCAACATTTGATATGTTGCTAACTGTTCGAGTTGCGTTCGAGTTCCCATAGTAGGTGGCAGGTTTTTGTTTACTCAGTAATGACTCGTACTTACGATCGTGTTTCAAAGCTCTTAGTTCCCTTATACGCTGTGCTTGCAAGTAGGTAACACGATCACAAATATCAAAATCAATTGACAATAACATCTTACCCGCAGAATCTTCAGTTACTCCGTGACCATGGCGCTTGCAACAGCGCCGAAATATCGGATACTCAAAAATAAGGTACGACATGGTAGCAATCCCGTAAATAACTATTCTATTATTATTTATTTTTATGCTAGAGGCCACAAACAAGCAAGTCATCTGCTAGAAAGTAATTATGCCGGAGACCTTAAGATATAGTAGTCTGCCGTGAGGCAGCTGGTGGCCCGGAAGAAATGACGCACCAGGTCTTGTATACGTAACTGTTTATTAATTAATAATAATATCGTCCAACGGATTACGGCTACAGCGGCTAATCTCAACGATCAGCCACGTACGCAGGATATATTATAGTGCTCAAGTGTGTGCGCAAACACAAGTGCACTCTCTATTCCCTTACACTCGTATTCCGATGGGATACCAGCGTGACACGACCAGAGAGGGATTGGGCGCAGGACCAACGGCTTAACGTGCTTTCCGAGGCGCGGGGGTACAAGACCGCCAACTTCCAGACTCCGGGCTGACACTAAGTATTTTTTACGGAAAACTTAGGTACAAATTGTTTTGGCCCGATCCGAGGATCGAACCCGGGACCTCTTGCGCAGCGGTCACTTTAAAGTCCGACTAACTAACCAATGCGCCACCGAGGCTGGGAACTCGTGAGGAACTGGTTTATTATTGATAATACAAATGACATGATGAACACGAGATGACATTTTTAAGTGTGTCATTTACTTAAGAATAAATTGCAAAAGATTGCTATAAAAATATCAACTATTGATTTATCAGTCTCATCTTAACTGGTGGTCAAATATTTGTAATAATATTTCCACTGGATATTGTAAATATACCTATATTGATGAGACTGTCGACAGCTCATGTCGAATCGAGCACTTACAAATTTCCTCGGCTTAATAACGCGTTCAGTGGTCTAATTTGTAGAACATTCACCCGGATTGTGGAAGGTGTGAGTTCGAGTCCTGACTGTACACGAGATGAAATTTTCAAGTGTGTTATTTACTTAGCAATAAATTGCAAAAGATTGCTATAAAAAATATATCAACTATGATGTGAGAACATCTCCAAGGCTACTAGATACTATACTAGAACTGCCCAACAAGATGGTATTGGTGGTGCTCGCATGAACTTTGAGCTGTCCCAAGTGCGAAGAATTTTTGCGCATTTTTGCGTCTGCGCAATAATAACCTAATCTTCTTTAGAACACGATTTGCCCATGATTGTACCTTTTGATAATCCGTGTCAAGTGATCACTAGGACGCACTAGAAAGCGGAATGCTCGATTCGTTTTCGTCATGTTTGTTTCCATCCTAGTACTAGTATGGGCAAAGGAATGCGCGCGGGTCGCCGCACCGGCGCCGCGATGGCAAGTTCGCCATATGGAGGTTGGAGAGAAATGAGAAGGCCGAATTCTAGATACAGACTGAACTTTATTGATGATAATCAGTACGTTACGTTGGCCGTGTGGTCCCCGGCAGAGTAGAATAGGCCACCCTCACTCTTACCGAGGTGTCGTAAAAGGCGACTAAGGTAAAGCTACTAGCATGATCATCAGCAACCAGAGAAGGAAAACTCTGCACTTATATCAAAACCCTCGCCAACCCGTCTGCCAAGCGTGGTGAGTATGGCAATTACCCCTCATGTGATTGAGGGAGGCCCGTGCCCCAGCAGTGGGGACTTAAATGGGCTGATGATGATGATGAGTACGTTATATATCAGGGTTACATACATGCTACAGATGACTGACGTCATATCGTATCACATACTTGGTAAAATCTTCTCACATAGTGTACGTGACAGAGATAACAGTAGGTCTTGGAGATAATCCTTATCGTGCGTGCCGAGCTGCTACAGTAATCAACGCCACCCATGAACATGTAACAGGCACCTAGGACCATGATTTTTGATTTGGAGAGTCTGGTAATTACAACAAAGCGACCGTCTGACCTTCCCAACCCTTTTACAGGGGAACCAGACTAACTGCATCATGGTTACACGTTTCAGAAACTATCGGAAACATGCAGGTTTCCTCACGATGTTTTCCCTCACGCCGAGCTAATGGTAATCTAGGGGAGCATGCTCGGACTCCCCGTATGGAAGGCGCGTTCTCAACCCCTGAGCTACCATCGCTAGATTATATTAATGTATTTATATGTATTATAACACCTTAATATATTACAGGCATAATCCATACAACTTTGTACATTCAGTTTGCCATTGCGTTTTCCGCGAACTTTTCCCGGAGAAGCCCCGGAATGTCATACTTTTGCGCGAGACGAAATGAGCCATGTAATAAACGGTGTAAGGAACAAATTTGAATGAGACTTTATAAAAGGGCCTTATACGTAGATACAAATTCTGTTTTAAGAAACTTGGGAGGGGACGGATTCTGGCATTTTTTTTAATTCATATATTTTATTTTTGCATTTAAATTAAAGTCATTTCAGCGTGAAATTTAATTGACTGTTAAATTAATTGTAATCTCACTACTTAGTTTTGTGCGACGAGAATCTCACTGATCGCTTAGACTCTCTGGCCCTGCGGAGAGAAGTCGCATCTCTATGTGTCTTTTACCGTCTTTACCATGGTGAGTGTTTCGCGGAGTGGTTTGAGTTAAAACCCGCTGCTGGATTTCACCACCGTACTAGACGCCGTAAATTAGGATTCCACCCGTACCATCTGGATGGGTGGAGGACTATCACGTGCGCTTTACACGTCATTTTTTGTCACGCACTTCCTCATAGTGGAATCAATTTCCCGCAACGGAATATCTGAACCGGTACGACATTGCGTGCTTCAAGAAATGAGTCCATACCTTCCCAAGAGGCCGTCAAACACTTTAAACTTGCTTTTATATAAATGTAAAGGTGAACTATCGCCTACGGTGTTTCCGGACCGATACGAGCCTTCCAGAAAGCAAACCTTCAAGAAATGAGTGTCATCATCATCATAATCATCAGCCCATTTAAGTCCCCACTGCTGGGGCACGGGCCTCCATCATTCACATGAGGGGTAATTTCCATACTCACCACGCTTGGCAGACGGGTTGGCGAGGGTTTTGAAATGCAGAGTTTTCCTTCTCTGGGTGCTGATGACCATGCCAGCAGCTTTACCTTAGTCGCCTTTTACGACACCTCGGTAAGAGTGAGGGTGGCCTATTCTACTCTGCCGGGGACCACACGGCAGAAAAGAGTGTACTCCCTTTTAAAAAGGTCCGCGGTGCACTTGTGACTCCTCTGGTGTTGTTGGTGTCCATGGGCTGCGGCAATCACTTACCATCAGGTGATCCGACTGCTCGTCTGCACTCATCTCATAAAAACATTTTTTTATAATGAGCTTGAAATCTGTCGACAACGACATGGCTTATAAGTAGGTATGTAAATAGAAATAACAAAATACTTGTGCGATGCAAAAGACACCCAGCGACATCTTTTGGTAGAGTTTGTGAAACGAAGTGAGGATGGGCCCCTAGTACGTACCAAATAATTTGGATGTTAAAACACTTCCTTCAACCAGCAACTTTTTCACAAAGTCAACTAACATCAAGTTACTAAAATTCAACCAGACGAAAACCTATTTAAACTTGCTCTCACTCCGGCCCTGAGCCTCGAAAAGAAAAGTTTGAAGAAAAAGTATCTCTGCCCGAGAAGACATTGTGATTTCAACTTTTTACTACATTTATCTAATGAGTTACGGCGGAACGAGATTTCATACCAGATTCTGAATTACTATGAACTGACGCAAAATGTTAATCTGGGAATTTTAAATTAGGACTTGGTACTTGGGCGGAGTTGACACATTTCTTTATAGCATTTTTTTATAGTGGCTCAGTATATTGGCTCTCCTCAGCCTGATGGTAAGCAAGAGAAGAGCCCAAGTTGCAATAACAACGGAAGCGATGTCCGTTGGCACCACCATACTGGCCCGCGAGATGATTCTTGACGCTTCGTTTGAAGGATAGCATAAACGGATCATGTAAATCGATTACCGGCTATATAGTGCCGTTAAACAGGCGGTTTCGGTTTTGTTTCGGTACATATCACTGTGCATTATTACATCGCACTAGCAAATAGTCGTATTACACTGGTGTCCCATCGGATTATGAGGTTAAGGTGACGGATAGGGCACACCAGCGACGCCAATCGATTTTAATTTTTAGCTACTAAACCGGATCCACAAGGTGGACCGACGATTTGGTGAAGATCCCGGGAATCCATTGGATGCAGGCGGCACAGGATCGATCTGTGTGGAGAACATTGGGGGAGGCCTATGTCCAGCAGTGAACGTCTATTGGCTGAAATGATGATGATGAAACCGGATCTATCTTAAATAATTTCGGGGTTACAACCTTTTGGAAAACACTTATACTATTTATTAAATAACCATGCAAATTTGTGCATGGTTATTTAATAAACCCCGAGGTTGTAACCCCGAAATTGTTTAAAATAGATCCTGTTAAGTAGCTATAAATTAAAATCGATTGGCGTCGCTACTGTGCCCTACCCGCACCTATGGAAATATATTGAATTCTAATATCTTGCATATGTGGCCAATCGTAGTGATTGACTGTTGCAACCATAACCGATTGGATGATATTATTATTATTATTTTGGGTGACTGTGGACCATTACGGTATTTGCCTTTTTTGTTTATTTTTGCAAGCAAAAAACCTGTCAATGATAGAAAAGTCGTTGAAAAAATCACTTGATTCTCATTTAAACTACCTGAGATATCACAACTTTTACATCACATTATTTTGAGCAAACCCAAAACGCTCCATACAAACTGGCGCCACTGTCGCTTATGATAATATTGATTTGACACCCGCGAATGCCATTTTTTGTTGTTTTGTTGTTTCTTTTTTTTGTATTTCTTTTTAAATATTATTTAAAGGTTTTTAAATTGAGTATGTATCTCTGTGTTATTATTTCTTTGTTCTGTATAATATACAAAATTACATATTATGTAATTTTTCATTTTCTTTTTACTTGTATATATTGCATGTCAATCTTTTATAATATTTTTTTTCAATGAAAAAGGCGTCACTCAAGGTCCAGCCTGAAAATCAGCGCTGCAGCTGCTGTGTGTGGCAGTTGCAGCATATGCTGAGGCTGAGCCTTGTTGGCCGCAACTCTTTGTCTCTGTACCTTGTTTTCTCTGTTTTGTTATATGTGTAATGTGTTGTGGTCAATAAATTGTTTCTTATCTTATCTTAAATGGCTACTTAGATGTGACGTCACACCTAAGTATTTTGTATGCATTTCATTTGAATTTTGTCGGGGGTTTTTTTATTTTTTTTAAAGCTTATAAAAATGCAATTTTTCTTTTCGTATTGCCCATTACATTACTTAGTATTAATTGTAGTAAATGCATTACATTAGTGCATATACCTGGACTAAGATAGAATGCATTAACACGCATTTAACGAGGATTATCAGCCCAATTACATACCTTGTATGGACCTATAATTATGTTAGGTTTCACTTGAGATTACACATATACGTTAAACATAACCATAGCCTTGTTAATTAGGACCGTTTATTAGATTTCAGCAGAGTAGGTAACTATCCTTCATAAACAACGACCCGTTTGGATTAGTGGTAGTGAACGCTGCCTGTGGTGCAAGGTTTGTGGGTTCGATCCCCGCACAGTACAAACATTTGTGTGCATGAAAAAGTCTGTATTTATTTGGGTGTTTAATATGTATTATAAGTATGTATTTACCAAAGAAAAGTATTATATGTATCTGCGTAAGAATGTATAAAATGTATATTGTATTTTTTTTATTTTTTTATATGAGAGATGGCAGACGAGCAGACGGATCACCTGATGGTCAGCAATTGGTATTGCGTCTTGGTCTTGGATGTGAGCGTATTTTGATTTTTAAAATTCCCTCATCCTTTTGTGTGTGTGTTTAAAAAAACTCGAAATTGCCATGTATGTATACCAATATAATTGTATATCTGCCACATAGTCCACACATCTTTTAATATATATTATATGTGTATACACTTATAGCGGTCGTGTCACAGTAGTGTCCCATCGGAATTTGAGGGTAAAGGAATAGAGAGTGC
>JADPWL010002998.1:0-12075 GCA_019059595.1 Marasmia exigua | reverse complement strand
TAGTAAATGAATAGTAGAGGAAATCCGGAACAAGAAAAAATTTTTCCTGAATATAATTCCCATGCAAATATTTATAATATAAATAAAAATAATAAGAATTACTTATATAAATTTGGAAGCTTTTTTATGTTACAACAGATAAACATTTTTACCACAATTAATGCTGCTATGTAAAAAGGGGTACTTAATTGAACACAAACGTATCTTACTTTACTTTAGTGGAATGTTTGCTAGATTCTGATAAAACCATGTTTACTATCAAACCTAGTTAAGAGCGTTAATAAATAATAATAATAAATAAATATTTCACAACATCACATACATTGATCTGACTCCGAGATAGGTAGCTCAAGCACCTGTGTTTGTGCACAAGCATTGTACACTTGGTTTCACTTTTATAACAAATATTGCAACATTTGCAAAATTTAAATTTATGACTTTAAGTGTTTCAGTTATTTGTGAGAAATGTCTTGTTACATAAATAATTATGGACCTGTATTCAAAATTACCTATTCTAAAGTACCTATAAGCAAATACAACATAATACCTATAAGCAAATATAATATTACAATGTGACTATAGTTTACTTTAAATCAGATTGTTGTATGTAGCTTTATTTTCCTGTTTTAACTTTTGAGATGTAAATAAATAATTTATTCTAATTTAGGGAATAGAATCAAACCATCCTCGTTTTGTAAGTGATTGATATGTAATATCAGCAAGTTGACCTCAGTATTAGGTAAAATGGTACCTATTTTGGAGATGACACTGAAATTACAGTAACTACCATCATTTGAATTGTCAAGATTACATTGTACTCTACATAGTAAAATTTTTTCACAATAAAGGAGATCCTCGGACTTTCATATATTTTTTGTACAAATATGAAAATGCCGTCCAAAAAAACAATTTTGCTGCATTCTGCTAGGGCTTGACCTCTTCATGTTCCAATGTCAAAACTTAGCATATAAAAAAAATATTTAGTTAACTTAATTCACTGAAAATGTATGAAGATGTTGATTTTGGAACTCAAATAAAACCAATAACCCTACAGATTTGGTGAAATAGTAATAAATATTCAGGGAGGCAAGTACTACAGAATACTGCAAAAAAAAAATACTGGCTAGCACTTTGACCAAAAAAGATATAATGGTGTATAATATATTTCCTAGGAAAGAAGGCGTTAAGACCTAAAAAAGAAATCATGTCGAATAGAATTAAAGAGGATTGTGTGTAGGAACAGAAATAATTGACATTAAAAAGTGAAATTAGTGAGAAGAAACAGGAAGGAAACAGAAAGGAGTTGAAGGCGGAGTGAATCAGGAGTTACAGAGTCTGACACCAAATCATATGAACAATATTACAATGTGATATTATGATATCCTACACTTAAATTCAATGATTTTAAGTGCTAGAGAATACCTCTTGGCGTTAAATCTGCCTATTGTTACATAATTTGTGCAATAAAGTTTTAAACAAATAAATAATTACAGCGCTATATTTCATTATTCCATAAATTACATTTATTGAAACTTAAAAATGTAGAGGGAATAAATGTTGCTGGTCTGGTGAAAATTATTTAGAGAATAAGTAAATTGATATTTGATTCACATGATAATTACTGACCAAAAGTATTTTATTGCTGCATAGATATTCAAGCAACGAAATAAATATTTATTTATTTCAGCTATGGTTAACCCTGGGGCTATATATTACATGGTATATTCAAGTACTGCATAAAATAAGATTCACTTACGATTTGCTCCCTGACATTGTTGTGGAATATTTGTTCCCGTAAGTCGGCTTCCTCATCTTCCATCATTAGCTCTAGAACCCTTTACAATTTTTTGTGTCTCTGATAAATTCCACATTAGAGTAACACTTCATCTTCACCAAACTCACTCCATTTTAACACGAACTACACACGAATGTTTTATTTTTAACAAAAATACACTAATCACGACCTTCACAAGATTCTATTACAACAAACAAAGGCTGTTTGCGATCATTATTTTTCAAAAAGAATTACAGAAAACCACTGGGACGCAATATAACACGACTAATTTTTTTTTTTACTTTTTTGCAGCTGACTGGACAGCGCAGGTCCATCAAGCGCGAATAACAGTTAACAAGTAATATGGATTCATGGAAGTCCAATAAAAATAACTAACCAAATTAACAGTAACGGGTTCTGATCTGGATCGGTAAACGGATCAACAAGTCGGTATTATTACCGACTTTTTGATAATGTATGTCTGTCAGTCGCTTACCGACTCGATAAGCGACTGACAAACATACTTGCATACAGGTATTTCTCAGGGATAGGTTATCCACCAGCTCCCCCCGCCCGATCCATATGGGCTCAAAGTATTGGTCACATTAACATACACAGTGGCGGCCCTAGGGCGGTGCGAGCGGTGCGACTGCACCGGGCGCCGGTTATGGGGGGCGCCGAAATCAATCGAAACGCGCCCGCTTTCGCCACACGTCACCGAAACGATTATTAAAAAAAATCGTTATTGACCGACGATCCATCTGGAGCGCAAACGGGCGGCGGCAGCGTGCAGGGCGGCTTTCTTTGATAACAGAAGCAGGCAGGCGACGTGCGAGGGAGAGAGGTGAAATTTCTTTCGTCCGTCGGTCGTCCGTCTCGTCACTTCAGTTGTGTGCGCCGCGCCAGTGTCAGTCAACTGTTAGTTGCTGATGCTTCGCCAGCCTGTTGTCATTGTTTATTCTCGCGCAAGTGTATTTATTGTGTATTTAGCGCAAAGTTACTTGTATTATTGCTATTCTATAGATTAAACTCAAGGTAAGTACTGTTGCAGCAGGTCGTGTTCGTGTTCATGTAAGTATAATGAATGTAGGTACATAATTCTACGTCATTTAGCGATATTAGATCTTGGATGTATGTAGGTACTTAATTATTTGTTTTTATATATTACCCGACTGCGATGAACCCTAAAGGAGTGTTATGTTTTCAGCTCGTATCTTAAGGGTATTGCAATTTGCAATGCATTCTAACAGTAGTAAGCGATTGTTAGGGCAGGGTGGCATACGACCACGGCTTTCCTCTGAACATCATTACATATATATCTGTGTATAAAAATAAAAATTGTATGTAAGTTGTCTACTTAATAGATGATAAATATTAAATAGTTTGTTGAGAAGAATGTCTGTCAAGAATATTTTCTTTTTCTATACTTTTTAGAGCGCGACGCGAGCTTTCCATAGTCGGGGTGTTTTTTTTTTGTTTTAGTTATTAATATTTTTTTCTTTTTGTAAAGCGAACCTAACTCTGTGATTTGTTACCGTGGAAGAAATGGACTTTATGTAATCGCAGCATATAATAGGTGTATTGTATTACATTTAATAAATTTATCTTTTACAGAAAAAAATCATGTCACTGCCTCCAAAAAAATTATCTGGTGCTCAAAACTTAAAAAGAAAACGGAAAAAGCAAGAAGAATCTGAGAAGGCAGCTAAATTATTATCGAAATTTTTGAGACCTGAGAAATCATCTGAATCGTTATCATCAGAACTAGTTCAACTCCACCACGCAACGGAAGAAGACCTACTTAATAAAAGTTCTTCAGGCGAAGCTCATGAAGATGAAAAACAACACATTCAAGAAGATTTACCTGGTTCTCTATATTTTCGTTGTTGCTAAATTTTCATTCACTTTGCAAAAAAATACCTATTGGTGTTATTAGACTAGCAGCTTCAAGCGTAATTTCATTTTCCAACTAGTTCAGTGGCCAAAATCATAAACATGCTTAATTTAATTTGGCGTATATTCATTTGTCACTGCTAGATATAGGTCTCCCCCAAAGCATCCGACAACGTCCCGTCTTGCGCTACCGCGACCTTCACCAGGTCATCGGTTGACCCTGGGGAGAACCTGCCCGCGCTGCGTCTTCCGGTAGGGACATGGGCGCCACTCAAGAATTCCAATTCCATTCTATCCTATCCTGAAGCTTAAAGACGTCCTCCAATTCGGTCTACAAACGCCAAGCACAGTAGCAAGTGAACTATGTAGTTGGAATATGAAATTACGCTTGAAGCTTTTAATACAAATTATTCCCTCACCTCGTTCGTTTCAGTTAGCGAAATGTTCATAATTCATAATTTTTTCGTCTGGACTTACTTTTTCTGTATTTATTTAGGTATTCCAGGAACCTCTTCTGGATTTCAAAATATTTCGGAAGAAATTATATCCGATGTACAATCATCATCATCTCCTTTTAGAAAAAAAAAATATGATGATATTTCAGAATGGCCATTCATTGACTCTGCGACAAGAGATGAAATAATTACTGGAGGCCCTGTAAGTAATCAAATGAGTAACGAAAACTACCCAAGGAAACTTGACGGTCGTCATTTTTCAAATATGCATTTTGAAAGAGTAATGCCAAATGGGGAAACTTTCAAAAGAAGATGGCTCGTGTACTCTAAATCTGCAGATAGAGTACATTGTTTTTGCTGCCGTTTATTTAATACAAATCCCCAGTCTAGATTGGGAAAAGAAGGATTTGACGACTGGAGGCACTTATCAACGCGTCTCAAAATTCACGAAACATCCTCAGATCATCGACGTGCTGTGAACAATTGGATAGAAGCGTCAATTAGATTAAAGAACTTCAGTGGAATAGACAAGCACTTGCAAAAGCAGATTGAGAGTGAGAAAACACGATGGGTTGCTATCCTCGAACGAATGATGTCAATAGTATTTTTCTTAGCAAGCAATAATTTATCGTTTAGAGGGAGTTCTGGAGCGGAAACTTTATACACTCCTAATAATGGTAATTTCCTGGGTTTAGTGCAGTTACTGGGAAAATTTGATATTGTAATGATGGAGCACCTTCGTCGTGTTGTAAATAAGGAGACTAATGTCCATTATTTTGGCAAACGTATTCAAAACGAGTTAATTGGCTTACTTGCAAGTGAAGTCCGAAATAATATTTTGTCTATGGTAAAATCAGCTAAATACTTCTCTATCATACTGGACTGTACTCCTGATGTAAGCCACGTTGAACAATTATCAGTAACATTCCGTTTTGTCGATACTAATGAAGAAGTCGAAGTACGTGAGTGTTTTGTTGCTTACAAGCCGGTAAGTGACTCTTCGGGAGCAGGACTTACTGGAATCTTTCTAGATACAATTGTGCAAGAGTTTGACTTGGACATGAACGATTGTCGCGGCCAAGGGTATGATAATGGAGCGAATATGGTAGGAATAAATAAAGGTGTCCAAACCAAAATTTTGAATCAATATCCTCGAGCATTTTTCAATCCATGTGGTTGTCACAGTTTGAATTTAGTGATAGCTGATGCAGCGAAAACTTCCGTTAAGTCAGTTTCTTTATTTGGATTTCTCCAAAGACTGTTTGTTTTATTTTCCGGATCAACAAAGCGATGGGAAGTGGTATCCAAGCACATTGAAGGGTTATCCCTGAAAAAAGTTTGCGAAACTCGCTGGGAGAGTAGAATTTCTAGCCTTGCTGCTGTTCGCTATCACTACTCTTCAGTTCGTGATGCCCTTCTGAATCTTCATGAAGAAACAAATGACTCAGTCGCTGCATCAGAGGCCTTGTCTCTAATTCAATACATGGAGCAATTTGAGTTCATAGTTACAATGGTGGCTTGGTATGATATATTGTTTCAAGTAAACATTGTAAGTAAGGCTATGCAGTCTGAATCTATGGATTTACCAAATGCGTCGCAATTGCTGAAAAACTGCTCAGAATTTGTGAAACAGCACCGAGCCTCTTCATCTGCTCTAATAACAGCTAAGGAAATAGCATCTCAGGCTGAGATAGACCCAATTTTTAAGGCTGCCCGATCCCGAAGAAAGAAACGATTATTTGAGTATGAAGCCGTAGATGAGACACCATCTGATCCTGAAGAATTGTTTAAAATGAACGTTTTCTACCCTATGATTGATACAATTGAGAATGCCTTAGTCACTCGATTTAAACAACTATCAATATTCAATGATACATGGTCATTTTTATACAACACTAGCGGCCGCCCGCGACTCCGTCCGCGTGGAAAAGTAACTTTTTACCCCCCTTTCAACCCCTTACAACCCCCTTTTCGCAATAAAAAGTAGCCTATGTGCTTTCTCAGGGTCTAGATTATCTGTATACCAAATTTCATTTAAATCCGTTGAGTAGTTTTGGCGTGAAAGAGTAGCAGACAGACAGACAGACAGACAGACAGACAGACAGAGTTACTTTCGCATTTATAATATTAGTATGGATGAAAATAACTCCTGAAAGATCCATATTGGAAAAAGCCTGTAGTGATTTGCAAATCAGTTTAACAGATGGGGAAAAATGTGACGTGTCTGGTTGTGAATTGGTTGAGGAACTTATGAGCTTGAATCCATTAATAAAAGATCTTCAATCAGCAGAGCCACTTAAAGTTCTCCAACTTATTAAAAAGAATGATTGGCAGGATATTTTCCCAAATGTGTGGACAGCACTTCGCATCTTGCTGACTATACCTGTAACTGTCGCTAAAGGGGAACGAAGCTTCAGTAAATTGAAACTTATAAAAACTTACCTACGTTCTACTATGTGTCAGGAAATGATACAGATCTTGGAATCTTGTCCATAGAAAATGCTATTGCTCAGAAGCTAAATTATTCCGAATTAATAAAAAAAATTGCAAGCGCAAAAGCCAGAAAGGTAGCCATTTAAGTTTTTCATTAAAGTGGTTGTTGGAAGTTTTTTTTTTAAGACTGTATGTAGCCTATCAGTTTGAATAAAAGTTGTGAAACAAAATTATTACTTAACTGTTTTTATTTCTCATCTGTACAATTTGCCTCAGCAGGGCATGAGGGTAATACAAGCGGGATTGACGTCATTTTTTTTATTGCGAATGAGCAGAACAACTGCTATGACAAGCGCGACAGTCATCATTGTACTTGCCTCATATATCTATAGTAATTTGGCAGATCTAATACTAGTAGGTAATCACGGATAAAGTAACTACATAGTATAGGAACAACTCGGGGCGCCATTTTGAGATTTTGCACCACCTAAAACTTTTGCTAGGGCCGCCATTGAACATACATTAATATTATACTTAATCAATTAAGTCGTGAATTTTTTTAAGGAACTAATACAAAGCGCCTATGTTCTATGATCAATTGAGCTACCATGCTCTATGACGTAAGCGGTAATGGTATTTGGTGTTTTTAACGACTTTATTGGCACATCATTATACCTAGGTTCATAAATAAAATGTTTTTTTCTTTAACAAACAAAAGCGTACAAAAAAACTCTGAAAACTGATCCAGCGCAAAGTCTTCATTGACTCCCGCGCCCGTAGCACTCCACGACCGCGAATTGCAAGGTATAAGACTGCGGACATATAAAAAGCGGAATATTTGCTAAATTGACTATAACCACATCAGATAAATACACTAAATCTACTGTACTATAACGCTGTCTCTTTCATCTAAACTTGGCAAAAACGTATGTTTCAAAAGATTGGAAGATTTGCATTTGGATCAGTGCAGAGATGCGGAACAGTGAAATGCTTTTGGAACATCAACTCTCAGATAGATCCATGATTCATTCATTTGGCTGAGTCGGTTCACTGAGTCATTTCAGTAAAGAGTTATACACGTCTATTTTCAGAGGTGTGTTAAGGGGCGTGAAATCTTAAACGAAGGTAAATTATAGTAACACCAGAGTATTATTGCCTTACTCTATGAGTAACACCAGAGATATTATAATAGTGACACTAAGATTTATACATATAATGTTAATAACAAAACAATGCATTTGGCAGCAACGGGCCAAAACCTAATATTCTTATTCATTATTTATAAAACGTTACGAATAACGATATTTTGAGAATGTAATCTGTACTTTAATAACTGTCAATGGACGTTGACATTGACAGTTTCGTGATCGTGATTCACTCACTCCAAAGAGTAGTATTATACAGTGTGAGTCTTCATAAAGTGCACATATTGAAAACAGGGAAAATATACTTAATTTTATCGATGAAAAACATAATAAAAAAATTTAAAAAAATATCTTAATTTATTTATACAATTTTAAAGTTTTTTTTTTCTACAGTGACCTTCTTTTTATTAAAGCGATGTAACTTTTGAACTAAACGATTAATCACAATAAAATAAACTTACTACTGATTGGAAATAACAGGACTTTCTTTTGAAATGAAAATTATAGGAAAAAAGGGGTTCTTAATTAGTGAATAAGGTATTTATTGTTCGAAAAACTTTTTTTTCTTACAAATTTTTACGATAATTGCAAAATTTCTCAATAAAACACCCCCTTTATGTACATTTTTTATTTCTTTAAGTTAATCTACATCATACAGGCTATTTATGGTGAAAATAGTACAATTGTTACTCAAACACAACATTTTCTATCAACTACGACAAAAAAACGCCTTCCGGACTCTCGGCAATTAATCTTTTAAGCAGACGTTTATTTGTGTTTGTAAATAATACACAAGAGTTCAATTAAAATCATTTATTTATCTAGCTTATAACTACTGCTTCTAAATACTATTCAGTAACAAAATCTAATGCATAAGGTTTTCAAAATGTCCCCCTCTTTGTTGTAAACACAAAGTTGCGCGCTGCACAATTTGTTGTGTCGCTCTCCTTATCATCTCGGGGTCATTACTAATGGCATTGGCACAGCTTATAACGCGTTCTCGCAAATCAGCCTCACTGTCGATTGGGGTACTGTAAACGCGTTGCTTCATGGTCCCCCATAAGAAGTAGTCTAAGGGAGTCATATCGGGTGAACGCGCAGGCCACGCTACCGGTCCTTGCCGGCCGATCCATCGATTTTCATAATTTTCGTTTAAAAACGAACGCACATCCCTTGCATGATGAGCAGGACATCCATCCATTTGTAGATACATGCGGTTTCGTGCGCGTAAAGCCAATGGCACATCCTCCAAAAGCTCCGGAAGTTCGTCTCGTAGCAGTCTTAAAAAACTTTCACCGGTCAATGTTGATGGTAATATCACTGGTCCAATTAACATATCATCAATGAGACCAGCCCAAACATTTAAAGAATACCTGACTTGAAATGTCGATGAGCGTTTTAGCCTTGGATTTTCACCTTTAGGGCACCATTTGTGCAAATTCCGGCAATTGACGATACCGTCTCTCGTAAACCTTGCCTCGTCCATCCACAGTATTCTTTTAGGGAAGTTGGGGTTATCTCTGATCTTTCTTAGTATCCAAGTAGACATCACGCACCTTGGACGAAAATCAACGTCTCCATGAAGATGTTGCACCCTTTGATAGTGATAAGGATGTAGCCCTTCCTTCTTCAAAATACGCCATGCAGATTTTTGGGAAATGCCGTGACGCAGTGCAAGTCGTCTAGTGCTAATGCTTGGGTCAGCAAATAAATCAGCCAACACTGCTTGTTCGACAGAAACATCAATTATTATTTGCGGCGGCTCGCGGCGATCTCTACTCAATCCAAGTCCAGTAATAGACAATCTTCTGTGGATCTCTTGGAAGTTGCGGGCAGATGGCACCGGATGCCGGTTAGGAAACGCAGCAATGTAAGCGTCACGCGCAGCTCGAGCACTTCCTCGTCCCAGGCCATAGTAAAAGTGAATGTCAGCAATGTGTGCTGGGGAGAATTCACTTAGACGCGGCATTGCGTAGGAAAAAACGAACGTTAGCGATATGTGAACGGAAAAAGAAATACTACTAGCAGCGGCGAATAATTCGGAGCGACTGGGAGCGACTGTCTGTCTGGGTCCTCAACAAACAGGTCCTTTGTTTGGCTCTCTTTGCCCCGCGCACCCCACTCCGCGCTCACTAACAATGACTCAAAAAGGGTCTCTACCTGCCAAAAAATGGCACGTGGCCCTGCACACGACGTTATCTTTAAAAATTGATAAAAAATGTTATGATTGAGTTAGAAGCATAGTATTTTTACCTTTCTAAAGCTATTATGATGTAGAATAATTAGAATCAATAAAAAAAGTAGGTTAAGGGGTCGTTTTGTTGAGATATTTTGAAATTATTGTGTAAATTGATGAAAAAAAAAAAGATTTTCTTTAAAAAAAAATCTCTAAACTGTCAATCGAGCGTATTTTGTCCTCAAGTTTGATTTTGTGAGAATGCCCTGTTATTGCCAATTAGAAATAAGTTTATTTTATTCTGATTGATTCTTTAGTTCAAAAGTAATACCGTTTAAATAAAAAGGAGGTCACTGTAACAAAAGATAATCTTTAAAACTGTATAAAAAAATTATCAATTTTTTAAAAATATTTTAAATATTTTTTCCGTCGATAAAATTAAGTATAGTATTCGTGTTTTCAATATGTGCACTTTATGAAGACTCACACTGTATACCGGAAAACTCACTCACTGTTTTGTTTTGAAAGTTGCATGCACGGGCTATGGATTTGATTTCGATTTGCCCGACAAGATTAAACTATGATACTGAAGTTTAAGGCATAATTTTAAAATAACGCTGTTAGTTTTACTAATTATGAGTATTCTAAGTTGTAAGTAATTTCAAATTTCAAATAGTTTTCAAAAATAGTAATTTACAGTTATATTAATTTCCTAGATAGAACTTGAACACTTTTTTATTAGGTAATTATTCGTTTTCAGCCGTGTCCTCAATAAAACCAGAGTTTTCTTTACGAATAGTAGTTTGTGATCATTATTTAACCAAACCCATACCTGGTCTCGACGTGATATATTCAGATTTTAGAGGTGCTGATATTAAACAGGTAAGTGAAAATTATAACCTCATAACCATGTTTTATTTTCCTCCTCAACACTGTTTCTTGGCGTCCCTGTCACGAAATATTGTTAATAATCAAAGATAAGTAAGTATCCAATATTATTATAAAACTATTTGCATCTTTTAATAAATTTATTCTAGGTCCCAGTTTTAAGGATATTTGGACCCACTTCTGATGGCCGTAAAGGATGTCTCCACATACATGGTGTGTTTCCATACTTTTATATACCATGCCCAACATCAAATCCAGAACCACAATTTCTATATCAAGTAAGTAAACAACAAAATTATAGATAACCAACTATAATATCATGTTAACCTCTTATTTTTCCTTTTAACTATGATGTTAAGATAAGGTTGGTCAAACTTATCCAGTTTGACCAACCTCATTCCAATAATAAATCTATGGTACAACGCTGTCATTCTATACAAATCTGATGTTATACCATAGATTTATTCAGGGACAAAGTTTGGTTGAATCCAGCCTTAACTTGATTAATTTATTCTTTTCAGATAGCAGCAAGCTTAGACAAGGCTTTAAACATAGCCTTAAAGCAGGCTAATTCTACCAGCCAACATGTATACCGGATATCCTTAGTCAAAGGATTGTAAGTCATATAATATTGTCATAATCCTGTATCTTTAATATTATCATAATATTGTAATTTTTACAGTTTTTAATCTGAAAATAGAATAGTGTAATGTAATGTAATGTAATGTGGACTCCCTTTTCCGCACTTAGACTCTCTTTCGGTCCATTGTACGTGATGGGTCGACTGACTAATGAAGCCAGCCCAGCTCCGCCCAGAAGCGCAGAAGTTTCCTGGGAGCTTCACAGGCTTCGCGGAGCGACCTCACCGGTCCGAGGATTTGTTCGCGTTGGGTGGTCACAGCATCGCATTCCAGGATTACGTGTGTAACTGATTCCTCTGCGTTGAAACACCCTCTGCATAGAGGGCTGTCTGTCACGCCTATTGTGAACAAGTGTTTGTTTAAGGGGCAGTGGCCCGTGATTGACCCTATCATTACTTTAAGATTGTTCCTTGTGAGGTTTTTAAGGCGTTTTGCGAGTCGCGGGTTTATTGCTGGCAGCGCTATTTTTGACTGCCTACAGCCTGCGTTTTGCGACCATCTCTGGTTTTGTTGGGCTGTGGATCTTTGGCGAATCCAGGTACGTAGCTGCGAGAAGGGTAGGGGTAGGAGTGGCTCCGGGCCCTCCACTTCCATCTCTGACCCTCTTCTAGCGAGCGCGTCTGCAGCGTCATTGCCTAGTGATCCACTATGTTCCTTTGACCATTGTCAG
>JADPWL010002997.1:0-21732 GCA_019059595.1 Marasmia exigua | reverse complement strand
CAGTCTCGGTATGTAGTGGCTTCACTCCTCTTAAAAAAGTGGCACAATACCTGCGATCGCCCAAAGGACAGCTTTCCGCTCGAAAAGCCTGGTGTCTATAAAATTGACTGTAGCTGTGGTAGTTCATACATTGGCCAAACTAACGCACCATATCATGCCGACTAAAAGAACACATAAAAGCGGTCAAAAACAATGACAAGCAGAAATCAGCAATTGCAGAACATTTGTTGGAATCGGGTCCAAATCACTGGATTGAGTTTTATAACCCTCAGATAATTTCGACAGAACGCCACTACATACCGAGACTGGTCAGGGAAGCGATTGAAATCCGGAAATTCAAAAATTTCAATCGTGAGGATGGGTTTAAATTGTCAAATGTCTGGAATCCAGTGATTTGTAAGTGTAGGAACCGTAAAACTAAACAAAGTGTCGTTTCGCGGGCAGATACTGTGAGTGTTGTGTGTCGAGAACAGGTGCGAATAAATAGTGAGTTAGGAAACAGTGGTACCGGAGGTGAACGCAGTAAAAGACTAAGAAGGAGGGTAGACCGATATGTCTGCCAATAACATCTTACCCGCAGAATCTTCAGTTACTCCGTGACCATGGCGCTTGCAACAGCGCCGAAATATCGGATACTCAAAAATAAGGTACGACATGGTAGCAATCCCGTAAATAACTATTCTAATGTTAGTGACCATGAAAGTTTAAAACAATATATTTTACACTATTCATTAAGCATCTAATTTAGTTAGATTTTCTGCCCTTATAGATGGCAAATTAAGGTAATTTTCATTAACTTCTTCCTAATTAAGCTTTTTGACAAAATACTTAATAAATTAATAATAGGTATCTGCACAACTGAATGAAAGCTATACATAGGTCAAAATAAATAACTATCTAAATGATGTGGCATTATTTTTATTATTATTATTTGTAATGTAATGCGAGTGGTTAATTATTATTAACAAATTGTATTTGTTTTATTTTTATTGAATGTGAATAAAAAATGTAGGTAGGTAAATGAGTTTAATGAATAATAAATCACATTATTTACTATTCATTAAACTCAAATAATATTTATTCATAAGTAACCATTAAAGTTAATTTGACATCTTTGAGTGGGACTATTTCTGTTTGTGGCCCTCAACTTCATTGTTATTTTACTCATTGTTAAGCTTTAAATGTTTTCAGGTATAACATAACATAAAACAATAAGAAACCTTATTTTATCTTCAGGTAGATTTGGCAATCAGGCGGACCATTTTTTAGGTGCTTTAACATTTAGTAAAGGCCTAAATAGAACATTAATTTTACCTCCATGGGTTGAATACAGATATGGAGAACCAAGGTCTATACAAGTTCCATTTGATACATATTTTACAGTTCAAGCTCTAGAGGAATATCATAGAGTAATTACAATGGAGGTTTTCATGGAAAAAATTGCACCTGTGGTATGGCCGAACAATAAAAGAATATCATTTTGCTATACAAAAAGAAATGGAGAAGAAGAAGAAAGTTGTAATGCTAAATCTGGAAATCCATTTGGGCCGTTTTGGGATAATTTTGATATAAATTTTGTTGGGTCTGAATTTTATGGTCCCTTGAATTATGACTCGCACAACCAAATTATAATGGACCAATGGAAAGATAAATACCCATCCCATGTTTGGTCTGTTCTGGCTTTTACAGGTTAGTTATTTAAAAATATTAATAGTCTGGGGAGCCTTAACAAAAATATAGGTTGGTAAACCCTTCTCTAAATGATGCTTTTGAATGAAGACTATCCATATCCATCTAGGCATTATTAATATAATATGTGTGTGTATACTCATATTTCTAGTGGTCTAAGATTTCTTAATCCCATCTTCTATATGTATTTTGATCTTTTTTTTTTCTTAAACTCGTGTTTCTAATTTCAGGTGCCCCAGCAAGCTTTCCAGTTCAGAAAGAAAATTTATTTATTCAGAAATACCTAAATTGGAGTGAAGACATTGCAACAAAATCTAAACAATTTATTCGAAAACATATGAATGGTGGTGGATTTCTTGGAATTCATTTACGAAATGGCCAAGATTGGACTAGAGCTTGTCAACATGTCCATGACAGCCCTACATTATTTGCAGCACCGCAGTGTGTGGGTTACAGAAATGAAAGAGGGTCCTTTAACAGTGTCCATGTGTCTCCCTCAGAAACCAGATATAATCAAGTGAGTATTAATCACTTTTCATACCAAAAGCATGTCCAGCAATAAACCAAAATAAGGATATTGTGTTAGCAGTTGAAAATAACATATACAGGGGGTATTGGTATCAGTGAGTTACAGACTGTCAGTTTTTTAGTTGGTCCCTTATCTTAGACCAAAAACAGAAAAGATACGTCATCAGCTAGCCACGCGCGGTGTTACAAAACTGAGTACAGTCGTGATTCTGTGGTACAGTGTACTTGGTTTGCTTCAGTCTGCGTCCATAATACCCGACTGATTGTGTTGCTCTTTTATATTGATATACTTTTTTTCAAAGAATTATCGCTAAGAATGCCTAGCTGTGCTGTTTATAAAATGTCCCTCGATATCCTCCATTTATGTAATCTCCAACATTCTACTATACATAGATATCCGATTCGACATTTATATGGACGAATGTATCTTAAAATTTATTTGACGAATTTACAAAGGCTTTGTTCAAAATGCTTGATAAAAGATAAGTCTTAGGGCCGATTTTTTGATCCGTAGTTAAACTAAACTAATGGTTTAAAAAAAGTAACCAATGTTAAAATATCGCTAAAATGTGTTTTATGAGCAATAGTTAGCTAAATAGTTATATTACATGGAATTATGACACTTTGACTATTGGTTAGACAGTTAACAAAAGTTAATTTAACCAAAAGGTAACTACAGATCAATGAATCAGTCCTTAGAGCAACATGGGTGGAGAGTTTGGGCGGACCGGGTCGAGGGATAGTTAGCCACGTATTTCTCGCCCTCTCGTCTAAATAGGGTCACGATCCCTCGCGAGGCCCCCTTGAGCGCGAGGCCTTGGGCGGTGGCCCACGTCGCCCACGCCTAGCTACGCAACTGGACTTGCTGTATACTTCTCTACTCTGTTATTTTTTGAAATGTGCACACAAGTGCAGTTTCGTATAGGGAACGTTCGAATCGACGGTGGTGCCAACTGGTGACATTCATTGAACTTAGTAGTCAATACAAAGGGCTGTTTGTGCTGATAACATAAAAAGAATATTTCATAGGCCATGTTTTACTATCAATCAATATCATTTATTTGCATAAAATATGGTGTACAATAATTTATTTTGCTGACTCTATGGTATTTACATAGACGTGCAATGGCAATCATTCCGTTTAAAGTGACGGGTAGGGCACACTAGCGACGTCAATCCATTTTAATTTTTAGCTACTAAACCGGATCTATTTAAAAAAAACTATTTATCAAATAACCATGCACAAATGTTGGGTCAGTTTTTGTACGCGAAAAATTTATTACCGAAAAAAGTGGCCGCTTTTTGGCGTGAATCAATTTTTCGCGTACGCGTTGGACCCAACATTTTTGTATGGTTATTTAATAAATAGTATAAGTGTTTGCCGAGAGGTTGTAACCCCGAAATTGTTTAAAATAGATCCGGTTTAGTAGTTAAAAATTAAAATCGATTGGCTTCGCTAGTGTCCCTACCCGTCACATGCACATCATATTTAAAAGCAAAAGTTTATGCAAAATGTATTTATTGTCATAGTATTCTTGCCCCCTTATTACAAATCGCGAACTAAGTATAGTCCCATAGCGGGTGTATTTTCAGATTGTGATGCTAATGGGATGAAAGCTAAAGCTTTCATCCCATTAACGTACTAAAGTACGTTAATAACATTCACATCATCAATTATTTTCACGACTTAATTGACAGAGTATTTTTTTACAGGCAAGTGAAGAGGGTGCTGAAAAAACTGGATGGAATTAAATACGTATTTGTTGCATCTGATTCAAATCATATGATAGAAGATCTGAATTCGGCATTAAAGCGTTTAAGCGTAACAGCTATTCGACAACAACCCGCTAGTCCCCATCTAGATTTAGCAATCCTAGGACAAGCAAATTATTTTATAGGTAACTGTGTGTCATCATATTCCGCATTTGTTAAGAGGGAAAGGGATGTAAGAGGTTTTCCATCCGAATTTTGGTCTTATCCGCACCGGAAAAAGCAGAAACATGACGAATTTTAAAATTCTAAAATTTGTTAAAGGTATAGTACAATAAATAATAGATATTTCGCACCATCAGAATTATAAAGACCTTATCCAAAAATTAAGGATTTTGACTTTTAGTCATAGAAAGTTGGAGTGACAAATGCAATTACAAAAGAAACTTTGGTTTGGGTTCCCTGGCGAATTCAGTACCATTACTGTGAGGGTTAAAGCCTCATAAATAAGTGCAAATGGGGCGAATTTCCAATTCGTACAGCTTATTCCAACCGCAGGCTGCAGTTGTGGCCGAAGACCAGAAGATCCCGTCAACTACAGGGGTATGTACCAGACAGCACAGCGGATACGAATGAAATGTCGACTGCCATTCTGCGTGCATAATAATATGATACAACTTTAGGTGTCGGGGGAGTCTGCTAGGCCCAATTTATTTTTAGTAAATTTTTTAACTAAAAATGATATTTTTATTTTATTCCTTTTCCCATTTTAATAATAAAACATACCTACAGAATCGTGCTTAACAGGCTAAACACAAATAAATAAATGCGCCTGATATCTGTAACACTGCTTACTTAGTATGGAATCAGGTCAACATATACATTATACATACTTATATGTATGAGATGTAAGAATTTGTACCAAAAGTTTGTATAATACCAAAAAATAAGACGCTTATTAAGTATAATATTTTATTTTACTAATATGTACGGGGGACTCTTATATCTTCACCGGCCGGGGGGTAGGGGTGAGGTTTGTTGCTACCCCACTACACGCCGCACACTATAGAATTGACCGATCTAGCTGGACAAAACTAAGAAAATTGATTATTCAAATCTGAAGATTGAGTCTATATACCCATACAAATGTAGTCAATGATATACATATTTTACTGAAATAAAGTTACTATATTATATATATTCACTATTTCATTCATAAATGATAACAAAACATTCATAAAAAAATTTTAGTGTGGTCAATTCATTTTGTCCAGCTAGATTGGTCGTGTGGTCCCCGGCAGAGTAGAATAGGCCACCCTCACTCTTACCGAGGTGTCGTAAAAGGCGACTAAGGTAAAGCTGCTGGCATGATCATCAGCACACAGAGAAGGAAAACTCTGCATTTATATCTAAACCCTCGCCAACCCGTCTGCCAAGCGTGGTGAGTATGGCAATTACCCCTCATGTGATTGAGGGAGGCTCGTGCCCCAGCAGTGGGTACTTAGATGGGCTGATGATGATGAGATTGGTTAATTCTAATAGAGTGCGCCGTCTCCGGTCGATGAAGGTTGCGGTGGCCCACACGATTGTTTTTATTTGGGCCCAACGCGTCGTTGCGCCCTTCGGGAACGCTTTCCACACTCATCGTGAGGTTTTTATTGGCGATTGTGTCTTGAGTTCCGCAGGCAGTGGGATGTGGCTACGACTCACCGAAACTACTTTTCCCCATCTGCTAGAGCGGGCGGGTTTCGGGTCTCGGTACAACGTGTATGGTTGCTTTCTCCTCTCTCTGCCCTGCAGCCAGCTGGGTACGGGTTTGCGAGAGGAGCCTGCAGCCGTCCCACCGGAGCGCTGGCGTTGCAACTCAGTAACGCTAACGCTTCCGAAGAGGGTGTATGTTGGGCACGCCAGGGTCACGGCTCTAGGCCTCGTTCTGGAGAGGCTCAGTATTGCGTCCCGGTCCCAGTTTAACTCTCGGTCCTCGAGGGTGGGCAGCACCCGTCATCGTAGCACATGGGCGTAGACTAAGCTCACCGGGGGAGACCCCACACTACCCGGCCGCCTCCCAACGCTCGGGTGTGCTTGAGGCGGCGCCGACCACCGGCTTATGCTGGGCTTAAAACTTACACCCAGCATACTCACTGAACGAAGCCGGAGTTATTAAAGCACCGTTTTTTGTTTTTGGGCAGCATTTTCAGAAGTATCAATTATGTTCGAAGCGTACACAGATTCCCCAAACGAAGGTGAGTATGCTGGACGAAACCTTTGTCCAGCATACTTTTCGAACTATAGCTATAATTTTGTAAGTATAAGAGCACCATTTTTTGGCAAGTACTTCCACTTTGCCCCACCAAGACGCCCTACTGGTGGGGCAGATTCCTCTGCTTTAAAATTAGGGTGTATTCTGCCCCACTAGGGAGTGTAGGTGGGCTTACTCATTATTGTAATATTCATCTAGTAGTTTAGCAAGTAGCATTAGATCTAGTACCTATATGGTAGTGTGTTACATTAAACCAAAGTTCTAGTGCGATTCTCGGCTCATGGTCGAGTGGCCACCTTTTTAAAAATGTTAGTGGTCGACTCAACCAAACATCTCATTTGCCAATATTCTATAATTATGAAATTTAAAGTCACTTTTGTCATAAAACCATTTTCATTTACTTTTTCATTATCTAGTGGACGCCCGCAGCTCCGCTTGCGTGGAGTTCGGTTTGCCGAGGTTTTTTCAAAATAAATTGCACCCTATATGTTGTCCCGGCTACACAGCTATACAATAAAAAAGGTTTCATTAAAACCGTTTCAGTAGTTTCTAAAATTACCGCGAACAAACAGAAAAACGGGCAGACAAACATTTCAAAAATGACTGATTCATGATCTGTTTCTGTTATTAGATCGCTCTAAGTTGTTTTCGGGTAAATATAATCAATGTACAGACACAGTTTTTTTTAGTTTTAATATTATCTATAGATATAGCCTACTTACAGGCTATCGAATAACGTCGTGCGCGTGTCGTCACGGCTTGGGCCGTATTTTTGGAGGTCTATGTTTTTAGGGTTTCGTAGCCAAATGGCAAAAAACGGAACCCTTATAGATTCGTCATGTCTGTCCGTCCCTATGTCACAGCCACTTTTCTCCTAAACTATAAGAACTGTACTATTGAAACTTGTTAGATAGATGTATTTTGTTAACCGCATTACGATTTCTATATAAAACTTGGAAAAAAAAAATTGGGGGAGTCTCCATACTTGAAACTGAAACTCAAATTTGTTTTTTCCCATCAAAGCTATACGTGTGTGCTGTCTATGGATAGGTCTTTAAAAATAATGTTGAGGTTTTTAACATCATTTTGTTCTAGAAACACAATACTTTGCGCAAGAGACGCTGCCAAAGTGTTATGTTTAAAGTAAATAACATTATAATAAAAGTTACAACATTAATAAAATAATTTTCATTTCACATAAATAATATCTGTAGGCATGTAAGTATGAAAATCAGCTGGATTATTTGATGGCCAGTGTAAATTTAAATTTGCCAACAAGTAGTTAAACTTTATGTATACCTACTTACGTATGTGCATCTAACCTTTAATTAATTTAATTTTACGTGCATGTAACCTTCAAAATATTTGGTATATTCAGAATATTGGCAAATGAGATGTGTTTGGTTGAGTCGACCACTAACAGTTTTAAACAGGTGGCCACTCGACCATGAGCCGAGAATCGCATGGCCGAGTGGCCGACCTGACCACTAACATTTCCGAAGAATAGGCAACTCGTCCAGTGGTCGAGAATATTGTGGTCCAGTTGCCACCTAAGCCGCAGCAGAATACACCTAAACATGTGAAGAAGGCAGGCAGTCACTTTATTGAAATTACCAGACTTCTTGAATCAGGGTTCAAGTGTACCCCGGGCTCTGAAGCAACACCTTTGGACGTAACTGGGTATTACACACCTAAGATAAGGAATGCCCTCAAAAAGTTGGTTAGGTTAGGTTAGTTAGGTAGGTATATATAGGTATTTAAAAGTATTAACAAGAGTATAATCAGAGGTATAATCCTCACTTGGCGATGCTTGGAACCAGAATGGTATAAGTGATATTATTGTGGGAAGCACCTAAGGCCTGAAAGAATTATGAGTAATGGAACCTGGAACATTTTTCTCCAAAAATATCACTTGGACCACTCTTGTTTCCAACATCGTCAATAAGAAGCATTTTAAGCTTCAGTATCAAAAAATAAAATACAAGAGAAATAATAATTATTTTTTATTAAGCCTTAACAGCATACACCCTTGGTGGAAAGATTGACTTCTTTCTAATTTCCTTCTTTGTTTTGATCTTAGCTTCGTGCTTGGTAAGAGCTTTGCGCATAGCACGTGTCTTTTTGGGTCTAAGGTCCAAAGGCTTGTACTTTTTATTTTTGTAATGGTTGCGGAGGTTTACCTTCATCTTCTGGTGATAAACAATGTAAACGCGTGCAATAGCTTTCCTTACCACACGTCTGTAAAATAAACAACAATATGAGTAAAGCTTTCTTGTAATACACAATCCCACCAAAAACATCTGAAAAATAACAACACTCGCTTCACGTGTTGGAACCACCTTCATCATCAAATGAATGAGTCCCTAATGCAATCTATGCGGGCATATTTTGCACAAGACAATATTTGTGATTGATGGTAGAATGGATTATATTTTTGGTAATAACTATTTGAAGTTCTTGTTCAGATTAATTGAGAAAGATTAATGATTGTTATTTTGGAAAAATAAGAACACACAAACGGTAAAGATTTTTAAAACTTAATATTTTTATTTGAAGAAAGATGGATGCATGATACGAAACATTTGAACTGTCCTATTATACTTCAGATACTGAATGGACTATAGTAAGTGCTTGATTCACTATAATTTCACATTAGTTTACATGAAACTCAGTAATAACTCTAACAACTACGGTAGGTTTCTGTTTAAACAATTTTTGATAGTGTCCAACCAAATTAGATTGTTTCTAGCCTTTTAGAATTTTGCTCCTGAAAAATGGGAGACTGCCTACTTGAAACTCAAATAGCAAAATTTAATTTAACTAAAAATTAATGCCCTAGTCAGGGCACACAGGGTAGCGTCTTTAGAGGGGCAGATTTCATTTCGTAAATATGTATGCATTATCACTATAGTAGGTACTCAAAGAAACCAAATTTAAAACAATGGAAGTGAATAGTTCACTGGATTTCAAATACTCTTCCACAACACTTACATTTTAGATAACTTCGAAGCAACTCCACCAGTTACTTTAGCAACTCTGAGATTGGTAAGTTCTGTTTTGAGCTCTTCCAGCTGCTTGAAGAGCTCCTTTTTATCCTTCGTTCGCAGTTCAGAGCACTTAACCTTACCCTGAAAATTAAAAACATTCATCACTAAAATTTTACGCACCTCCTCCTATTCAGGTTCGTGAAATTTCTTTACATCTTTCCGGCCAGTTTCATTTCAATTAACATCAGAGTATTGTGTTAAACGTATAGTAAACATTTTAAATCATTAGCGCAACCGTACGACGATTCATACAATATTTATCTAAGGGAATCGAAAAATACACTTATAACTTTAGAAAACACAAAAGTAGAGATGTTCTTCGTAACAAACAGAACATTTCCCTGATCTGATGTAAGCCATATCTTGCGATACATATTTAAAATAAATTCGTACCATTTTGGAACCACAATCTTTTGACACGCTACTTTGACGTAAAAGAATTTTTTTTATAAGCCACAGACTAAGAAGATACCATATTCAATACACTCTATGGAAGATACTACGTTATTATTAGCTTTCGTTAATAACGAAAACTTCGTAACTAATATATTATTTTGATCGTTGTACTTGTCGCTGGACGTTCCTCCTTGAAAAGTAATCCCGTAAATAACGCTACTGTTACACATGCTCGTAAAAGCGAAGTTCTAGCCGCCACAAATACAATCAAACCAGAATTGTCCGCCACTAGTACAGACTTTATCTTTTCGGAGCAAAAGGGCCTACAATCAGACATTGATAAAACGGTTGCCACAATCAAAGTTCTAGAGGTAGAAAACACTAAGCTCCGATTTGACCTAGTAAAACTAATTACTCGATTAATTGGAATCGAAAAGATATCGCAGATCTGCAATATTGAGGTGCAGGAATTATTCAATATACTCTATGGTGCAGGCTGTGCCAGAACGAAGAGATGAGAACGTTGTAATGCTTGTAATATTATGTGATGTCATGAAGGTCTCTGTGGAGGACGGACACATCAGCGCGTGCCGCAGAGTCGCTAAGCACAACGCAGCCTCCAAGTAGACCACGAAACATCATTGTCGCCTTTTCCTCACCCCGTGTAAGGGATATTGTGCTGTCGGCCGCACAGCGGTATAATAAGGCTCACCCCGGTCGGGGTTTGGTCTCTTCGGATCTAGATATTAGTGGCGAGACCATCATGATCTTTGTCACCGAGCACTTGTCCTTGGAGCAAAAAACTTTGCATGCTGTAACAAGAAAGGCACTAAGGACCGAAGTTTCAAGTACCTACGTGTGGATTAAACACTGTCAAATTTAGTTCTTCGGACCGTCTTCAGCACTCAAATAAATGTTATAATTATTTCTCTTTAGGTGACGGGTAGGGCACACTAGCGACGCCAAGCGATTTTAATTTTGAGCTACTAAACCGGATCTATTTTAAACAATTTCGGGGTTACAAAATCTCGGCAAACACTTATACTGTTTATTAAATAACCATGCACAAATGTTGGGTCCAACGCGTACGCGAAAAATTGGTTCACGCCAAAACCGGCCTCTTATGGCGCGAATCAATTTTTGGCGTACAAAAACGTGCACACGCTAGTGTGCCCTCCGTCACGTTAAGGTGACGGGTAGGGCACACTAGCGACGCCAATCGATTTTAAATTGTAGCTACTAAACCGGATCTATTTTTTAAAATTTCGGAGATACAACCTCTAGGCAAACACTTATACTATTTATTAAAAAACCATGCAAAAAAGTTGGGTCCAATGCTTACGCGAAAAATTAATTCACGCCAAACGCGGCCGCTTTATTTTTAAATAGCTTTTTTCTCAAAAATTTCATAAAAAATTTAACTATTTTAAAATCTGGTCACTAAAAACTGTTCAGTAACGCTATTCCTCGAAATGGAGTTGAGATAATTGTTTATTAGGCACCAGATTTGGAATTAGAAATATTTTTAAATTTAGGCGACGGGGACCTAATTTAGCGGTCCACGTGGTTGAGACGAGTCACCTATTTTCCGCTATTTTGATTCAATCTAGGTTTTGAGCACGAAATTATACTATTGGCGAGGCAAAGATTCTCACTAGCACATCTAGTGTCAATTTTCGGAATCTGTAAGGACAAATTGAAAGTTTTCCATACAACTTTACGGGATAGTGGTTAATATCCTCTTTATTTTTGGGTACTAATTAAACAAGCTTCTTTTTAATAGCATTATTCGCCTCAGAAAATATATGTTACCTTCTAAATTACTAAGTCGGCCACAACCAATGCGCGTCTTAATAATAGTATCTCAGACACTAGTTATCTTATATGTAAGCCACTGTAAATATAACTCAGTATAGTGGTTATTTTTTAGCATCTAAATTTGTGGTATGCATTCAAATAGGAAGCTTCTAAAGTATTAATATATGACACCAAAATAGTAAGAATATTAGCCTCTAATTGCATAATTTAGTATGAATAAAATGTAACTCATCCTACATTAATCGATTGTTAAATGTACCTAAAATTGTCATCAAATAGTATAATTAAAGCCACTACATATTATTAATATGTATTACACATGAACTATTAAGGACAGTCAGCCAGAGCGATGGTAGCTTAGTGGTTTAGAACGCGCCCTCCATGCGGAGGGCGCGTTCTTTGATTTCTCTACATTTTTCAAACCTATGTGCATATTTCTATTATATATTTCTATATTTACCTCGGCGGTGAAGGAAAACATCGTGAGGAAACCTGCTCGTTTGGGATAGTTTCAGAAGCGTGTAACCATGATTCAATTGGTCTTGTTCCTCTGTCAAAGGGTTGCGAAGGTCAGACGGCAGTCGCTTCATTGTAATTACCAGGCTCCCCAAATCCTGAATCATGATCAAAGCGTACCCTGGGCTCGAAAGCCCAGCTTTGGACTTAACCGGGAATTATACGCAAATATGAAGAAGAAGAAGAACTATTAAGGACAGTCATAGTAAAACCATTTATTTATGCAAATCAATTTGTGTATTAATATGTGTAACAAGTACAATCATTTATAGAAAAGTAATTAATAAAACGTATAATGGACAACATTTCATATTTTTAACATGTCCATATTGTTTTTTTTTATGAAAGTAGACATAAAATGAACGGACCCATATTTTTTCTTTTTTCAAAATTTGTCCATTTTCATGCATAAAATAATTATTGAAATTCTTTTTATTCTAAATAGACGTAAGCGCCAAATGACGTCATCGGACGGCTGAATACAGCGATATTCCTTTGCTTATCATTGTTTTAATAATTAAAAGGTACTACTGTCAAAGGTAAATAATACTAGTGTCAACATTGTCAACGTCATTCATACATTCAACGTTAGCAGTGAAAAAGGGCGCGAACTTCGAGGCGGGAGGTTCAACTTTATTTGTTCAATTTGAAAATTTTATTTTTCATAGCTAGTTTATAGTTTCTTTCAACAAAAGCGTTAGTACAGAGTGTCATCATGTCCTCTGAAAGTGGGGGAAACAATAGTAGTGCGAATAAACACAATCGTAAACGAAAAAAGGAACCACCAGATGCAATCTCTGACGATGAGGAGAAAGAAGACAACAAACATCTACCATATTTCAAGGAAAAACCATGTCAGAAGCTATCCAGTAAATTCTCCAGGCATAGTATTCCCAGTCTTTATTCAAAGTACCAATGAAAACACTAAATTTGGCAATAAAGATCCCATTTATTTGAATTCAATTTTCAGTCGATACAATAAAGGAGTTAAGGAAATTAAAAGGATTAATGCTCAGAAATACGCTATTATTTTGACAATCCTAAAAATGCAAATTCTTTGCTTACAAACACAGGCTTTTTAACATCTCATGAAATTAAAGCTTTTATTCCAGCTTCTAATTCTGAGTGCACCGGTGTCGTAAAATTTATTCCGACAGACCAGAGTTGCAAACATTTGTATGATAAACTAATTAGTTCACAGGAGATACTGTCTGTTCATCGTTTCACCAAGAAAACACCAGAAGGTATTGTCCCCTTACAAACTGTGTCAATAACTTTTGCAGGAAATGTCCTCCCCACTCATGTGAATTATGGTCTATGTGTTATACCTGTGGAAGAATATATTAAACCAGTTTTACAATGTTATAAGTGTATGGGCTTCGGACATACTACTAAATACTGTAAACGAAATGTTGTTTGTTCTATTTGCTCTCAAGCTCACTCATTTAAAGAATGCACTAATGTTGATAAACCATTTTGTATTAATTGTAAAGGAGAACATGTAGCAGTATCTAAAGTATGCCCAATAAAACAACAGAAAATTAATGAAAATAAAAGTAGAATAATGAATAAACAAACACTAGGCTCACATTTCCCAGCCTTAAATAAAACTTTTGCTAAAGCAGCGGGTTCACAACCACAAAATCTTATTAAAAAAAATAATAAAGAAAGTAAGGACTTATTCACTGATATAATAAACAATGATAAAATAATAAAAGTTATTGTCGAAACCTTGTTATGTTTGTGTAACAAAGATAACAAATCACCTGTAAATACATCTACCATTAAAGAGATGTTTATCAAAAAAATAAGTGATCAGTATGGGTAGTAGTGGTCACTTATTAATTGTACAACACAATATCCAAAGTTTAAAACAAAAAATGGCTCTTTTTAAACAGTTTCTGTATGATTATAGTGTAGATATTTGTATATTAAATGAAACTTGGCTTAAGCCAATCGATATAATAAATATTGGAGGTTATAAAATGTTTAGACAGGACAGTAACAATGGTTATGGTGGGGTTGCCATCTTATGTAAAAATTACATAAATTGTACTAAAGTTACTATCCATAGTACTGATAAAATTCAAACACTTGCCATTAATGTAAAAACAAAAGATAGTTCATTCACAATCATGGGTGCTTATTGTCCTCCCAGGAGTGGTCGTTTTCCCATTTCTGCATTAAAACGTATTGTCAGTTCATTACCATCGCCAGTTTTAGTAATGGGAGATTTCAACGCACACCACACAGGGTTTGGCTCTGTCTATAACAAACCAAGAGGAGTTCAAATCATTGATATGCTTGATGAATTAAATATGTGCATACTTAACACTGGTGAACCAACTACAATAAATCGTCCGAACCAATCAGCTTCAGCCATTGACATAGCTTTTTCGTCCCCCAGTATTGCAGGTTCCGCAGAATGGTCCGTATGTTCCGATGACGCTCTGGGAAGCTATCACTTTCCTACGTTAATTCGTTTATCAGTAACTGTTGATGTTTATGAATATGTACAAAGTTTTGAAAAATACCTTTATAAAAAAGCTGATTGGAGTGGATATTACACTAAGTCAAGTACTATTTTTAATGTTTTATTAGAAGAACCTGATGCTCTTAAAGCTTATGACAGTTTTTTGCAATATATTGGACAATCTTAGAAAAGATTTTGTCCCTATACACAAAGGGTCCTACAATGAAAAAAAAACACGAAAACCAGTTCCGTGGTGGACTGATATTTGCGCCAATGTTGTAAATCAGAGTAAGTTAGCACTACACGCTTATAGACGCTATCCCACAGTAGAAAATTATTTATTATATAAAAAACTTGATGCCTTTAAAAAACGTACTATCAAAGAACAGAAAATCTTAAGTTGGAAAGCTTTTTGTTCAAATTTTGATAGGAACACTCCCCTCAACGAAGTATGGAAGTTAGTTAAAGTCTTTAATCGTAAAACTACTACAACGAAATCCAAAGATGATAGCTTCGTTGATGAATTTCTTAACAAAATTGCATCACATCAACCGTCAGCTGATATTGAAAATCTTGATCAGTATTTTCACGATAATAATTTTAATATGCATTTAAATCTACCTTTTTCGGAACAGGAATTTAATTTATCATTAAATAGCAAAAAAGATACAACTCCTGGTTTGGATGATATACCTTATATTCTGATCAAACGTCTTCACTTTTCAGCTAAATCAATCCTTCTAAAAATTTTTAATGATTTGTGGCAGCGTAATATAATTCCAAATTCGTGGAAAAGTATTGCTGTTGTTCCCATACTGAAACCTGAAAAGATCCAAGTCAAGCGGAATCATACAGACCTATTTCATTATCTTCCTGTGTAGGCAAAATTTTTGAAAATATGATGAAAAGCAGATTAGAAATGTATGCAGAGTCTAGATTATTAATTCCGCACGATCAATTCGGTTTTCGGAAGGGTCGGAGCACTACAGATAGTTTAGTCAAATTTGGTGGTGATATTCTTGAGGCATTGTCTAATAATAAATTTTTAGTGAGTGTATTTCTAGATGTAAGTGGCGCATTTGACAACGTAGATTTAGAGTGTTTAGTTAAAATTTTACATAGTTACAATATTCCTGGAAAAGTTTGCAAATGGATATTCAATTTTTTTTACTCGCGCACTGTTTATATCAAATTTAATCGTAATTTATATGGCCCTAAGATAGCATATAAAGGGGTTATGCAGGGAGCAACCTTATCACCATTGATTTACATTTTGTATACAGCTCAGATGCATTCTTTTCTTACTGTAAATAATTTAGAAGTTTTACAATATGCAGACGATATTGTGTTGTACACATCCAATAGAAACTTATTGATAGCGCAAAATGATATTAATGAAAGTTTAAATAATTTATTTGAGTACTATAAGGGAACGCTGAAGCTAGATATTAATCCTCAAAAGAGTACAGCAATGATATTTAGTACGAAAATTGATTATTCTGTAAATATAAATGTAAAATACCAGTCTGTAAATATTAGTGTAGTTGAGGAAAAAAAGTTCTTAGGCGTAATTTTTGATTCTAAAATGAATTTTAATTCACATATTTTAAAGGTTGTAAATAGTATGCAAAAAAAAAGGATAAATGTAATGAGGCACTTGGCAAGCGTAACTTGGGGTATGGACCCTAAATTATTGAATATCATTTATAAGGCTATAGTCAGAAGTCATTACGATTACGGGTTAATAATTTTCGGTAAGTGTATAAGTCCTTCATTATATCGTAAATTAGAAGTAATGCAAAACAAAGGGCTTCGTATTATAACGGGAGCAATCTGCTCTACGCCAATCAACTCTCTGGAAATAGAATCTGGAATTTGTCCCATTGATATTAGAATAAAATATTTATCAGAGAAGTTTTATTGTAAAATATTAGCAAATAGACCGTATTTATATATGTATAAAGATAATAGCTTACTAAATTTTAATGAATTTAAGGATTTATGCCAGTACATAGACCATAAGGATCAGTGGGACTTTAGCACTTTAGATACTCAATTAACAATACCTTTTGTTTGTAAGAAAATAGTTAAAAACAATGACGATTTTTTGCAATATGTGAATACAGAAGTCTAGTTATAGAAGGATTTATACGGACGGATCTAAAACACATGATTCTACAAAGGCGGCCTATTACGACTCAACTGCGAAATTTGGTCGATGCTTTCCCCTTGACCAGAATGCTTCAATATTTACTGCTGAAGTCTACGCTATATACATAGCATTGCAGTATATAAGAGGGATTGAAAACAGCTCTGAGTTTTTGATAGTAACTGACTCTTTAAGTTCATTGAGATGCCTTGAGAATCCGAAAATAACTTATAAAAATAACATTTATGTAACCAGAATTCGTGAATTTTTGTATTTTAATAATAAGAAGAAGATAGAATTTATTTGGGTTCCATCACATTCTGGAATTACAGGAAATGAAGTGGTTGATAGTCTAATGAAAATCCCAACTCCTCTCATCATTCATGCTCAGAGTCAATACTCTGTTCCACCAGTACCTATGACTGACTATTTTCCAATGATTAAAAAACGGATGTTCGACCATTGGTCTCGTGACTGGGAATACACAAGACAGTATAAAGGAAAGTGGTACGCAGATATCCAGAAAAATATACCAATAAAGCCCTGGTACTTCAAGCTGGAATCTCCAACACGAAATTTCATAACCACTATGAACAGATTGAGATTCGGTCATGGAAAATTCCCTGCCCACTTAAAAAGAATCAAAATCAAGTGTTCTGCGGCGTGCGAATTTTGTTCATATGAAGATGCCAATCTGGATCATTTGATTCTCCACTGTTCCGCCTTTAACATTCAAAGACTACTTCTAATAGATGGCCTAATAAAGATATACAAAAATCAGGATATACCCCGCCTCTTGCCATCTATACTCCAGAATATAGAAACTTACCAAGAAATCTATAAATATGTCACTACTACATTTCAAGAATTATAATCGCATCTAATTGACTATAACTGAACACTATGAAACCTATGCAGACTAGAACAACAAAATAATAAAGAAGAACCATTCAAAAATTACGTACAAAAATCTTAATAAATTGGCCACACCAAGAAAATGACAGCTTTCACAAAAGATTGGGCTGTATGGTGAAAACCCAAGCCGTGAAATCTTTATCAAAAAAAAAAAAAAAAATACATTCAACGTTGACAAGTTGTTTTTTTTTTTGACAGTTACATGTCATGAGTTTGGCATTACGTAAATTTAAAACTATAATGTGATAAGCAAAGAAATATTTTACATTCTGCCGTCCGATGACGTCATCTTACGTTTTTTAGTTTTTAATTTTTTTCTCAGTAAATAAGCAATATAAAAAATGAATAAATATATATTCGAGCAGCGGAAAAGTAAACAAAGAATTGGTATTTTTTGTTTCAGAGCTTAGCAATTTTGAAATGTTGTCCATTACGTGATTAAAAGAAAAAGAAAATAAGGGCACAAGTATCGAATAGCGCTCTCTGATTGGTGCAAATGGCCGGTTGCTGTCATGTCGCGCACTCGCGCCAAATCGTACAGTGGCTATTTTCACGATAAAAGAATATGAAGTATTATTTTACATGTTAAGTTATAATATATGATGTTGAGTATTGAAGCTTGAATACATAATTTTTGAGGAGCTTGTATTGAAGCTGTAAAACTTAATATGGTGATGAGTTACAAATTTCGTGGCTGAGTTAGTAAATTAGTTTGCAATGTATAAATCAGAAGGACAAGGAAAATTAATTGTTGATACTGACTTGACGCTTTCTTTAACATTTTTAGTTGGCGTTGTAAAGAAGATGAATCAGTTAATTAAAGGCTATGTCAATTTCCCGGTGCTTAGTTAGTAAATTAGAAGTTTGCGCACGTGGCCAAATAAAAAATCTGTGGCCTTGTTTATTATTTCTCTTTATTTTTGTGATAAATGTGGTTCGGTCACAATAGATATAATAAAATCGTCGGCAGAATATACCAGACCATTGCATTCTGGTGAGGAAATGTTAAAGATTGAATCAGGAAAATATTTAGTTATCAGAAGAGTTTCATTTGATGAAAATCATATTTTTTTTATTGTCTAGTTAAGGTTTATTTCGAAATATTTCATTCTAGGCTAGTTAACGAGTATAAAATTATATGTAATTATACAATATTTTGAATAAAAAAAAAGAGCCCTTCGTCTCATAGCCACGGCGACCAGTAGATGACCTATTGTGGCAGCCCTGTAACCTATTACAGCACCTCATGTAGCTCCAGTTCCAGGATAAACCCGAGAATGGAGCTGATGGGGGAGCTCTTGATCTCGTCTGCTGAGATCATGTTGCTCCCAGGTGCCGGCTTCTGCAACGGTGCAGCGCTATGCACTCGCCGAGGACGTGGGAAATCGTTTCCTCGTCCTCGCGACAGAACCTGCAGATTTTGGTATCTGAAAGGCCCATGTTGTGCAGGTGCTTGTTTAATTTGCAGTGCCCTGTGAGGGTCCGGGTGAGTGTCATGTGTAGTAAGTAACATGTCCTCTACTCAGTTTTATTATTTCTACAGCTCGTCTCTAATCGAACGCCTGTATCAACGCCTTAGACTGTTCTAGTCGTGGTAGTCTTTTCCAAAATTCAGTGCTTTGCTCCCACTCTTTTAACTCGAACCTGACCATGCAGGCTGGAACGCCACTTATTGGTTCCGGTCCGAGTAGTGGGCTCTCTGCCCCGGCCTTTGCTAGCACGTCAGCGACTTCGTTGACTCTGATATTGCAGTGTCTCGGTACCCAAATCAGATTTACGATGTTGGCATTGCCAAGCTGGTTTAGGAGCAGGACACACTCGCTAGTGGGTTTGGAGTCAAGTTCACAGGATGTTAACGCCTTGAGGGCAGCTTGACAATCTGAGAAGATGAATATCTTCTTATTCTGGAGATTCATTTGTAGACTCTCTTGGACACAGCCAATTATCGCGAAGACTTCTGCTTGGTACCTACACTGTGGTATAGCGACCCAGGTTGGCGAATTTGCGTATTCAGAAGCGATCATTACAAAATCCCGCCCCGGATACGCCCTGCTTCCTGAAACCATGCGTATACCAAACGATGTCATTCTGCTTATCATTTCCGGGAGTTCCAGCCTCCCAGTCTTGTCTACTGGGTAACAAGACTGTAAACCGCATATCGAAGCGGTGTTCACGGATCATGTAGTCAATTTTCATTACTTCCTTGTAGAGGTTTCTCATCACCCTAGATTGCCATCTCGTCCTCCTTCTGATTTTCGCTCTCGTAATAGCCATCCTCGCTTCCATCTGCACGTGAATGTGCAGTGGTGGAATGTTCAGGAGGGCATCCAGTGCTGCAGAGGGATGAGGACGAAAGAGCGCCAGTGGCTATAAGGCAGGCTGTTCTTTGAACTTTGCTGAGGTTCTCCACGCAGTTAAGTTGGTGCGTCTTCTTATACCACACACAGCAGCCATAAGTGACGATCGGCCTCACTATGGTTTTATAAATCCAGAGTGCGGCCTTGGGCCGTAGCCTATTTTAGCCCCACCAACCTACTTCGCTGCTTGCCCCCATCGCAATTTTTGCCTTTCTAGTAATGTAGTCGACATGCTTGTTCCATGTTAGTTTTGGTCTAAAAAGACTCTGAGATATTTGACCTCGTTGGACAAGCATAGCTTCGTACCAAGAAGTGCTTGGGCGTGGAGCGCCTCTAGTTTCCTTCTTTTGGTAAACGGGATTAAGACCGTCTTACGTCCGTTTACTGTTAGCACGTGTCTTGTGCACCAGTTTTCTACTATTCGTAGGGCCCTTTGCATAAGACTGGAAATGGTGCTATAGGGCATTTTCCTATGACCATTATTACTGTCATCTGCGTAACCCTGAGTAAGAAATCTGGCTGGCATTGAGCTCACAGATGAGACTGTCAACAACCAATGACCATTGAAGGGGTGATAGGACTCCGCCCTGTGGACATCCTCTGGTCACTCTATAAAGAAGGGTTTTATTCATCAACGTTGTTGTTGCAGTTCGATTTTGTAGCATGGATCCCATCCATCTGGTGGTGGTGTCGTCGGTTCCACGATTCACCATGCTACGTGTTATAATACCGATTCCGCGGTCTCCTGTCCGGAGACTTTATTATTTGATAGAAATGGGGTGAGCCCTGCGTCTCATAGCCACTGCGACCAGTAGATGATCTATTGTGGCACAATTTTATTATCCATCTATTGTGGTCCGGAGACTTACTGTCCTGGAGTTCTCTTTCATACACGGATTCCGGAAAGTGCGTTTTAGCAAGCAGTCTTAGTGTTTCCTCCCGGAGATTCTGTAAAAGATCCATCCGCTTTCCTTAGCAGGCCTAGATGGGATTCAGGTGTCTTGCATAATATTTTGTGGATCCTGGCAGCTTGGGCAGTGTCTTTGAAAGCTGTGTGTAGGTAGGTACTTATGGTGACGGGTAGGGCACACTAGCGACGCCAATCGATTTAATTTTAGCTACTAAACCGGATCTATTTTCAACAATTTCGGGGCTATCTCTCGGCAAACACTTTATACTATTTATTAAATAACCATATACACCGCTAACTACCAATAAATAACAATTCTGTGTTAGAATGGTAAGATGCAAAATGAGTCAAACGACAGTGTCAAATTATTGCAGCAAAAAATGGTCCAAGAGACATTTGTTTAAGTATAAACGGCCTAAGTTTGAAAATCCTTAGATTGCTCATATTTTATGTCACTTGGATCCTTGAATTAGAAATACCTTTTTGCCGAGGGCGTCAAGCGCCATAAAAGTTCTCAGAAAAATTTGAAACAAACCACAAAAGATAGAGAAAAAATCGCTGAATCCAAATATTATGTACATAACTCAATTTTGCCAAAAAAAATGTCGCTTAGATCCATTAGCCATAACTTATCTGAATTAAATGTTATTTTAATTTATTGCAATTCAATTTTAAGTCCATAGCATGCACATTCCTGCTTAATCATATGCATCTTGATGCATATGATTAGCAGGGAATGTGCATGCTACACTTACACCTACACTTACTTGCACAGAACATTATCCACTATGTGAACTCACCTTGTACAAAACATAGTGTACTACTATTGGGTATCCGGTATATTTAATAGGTTAGCGCACAGTATTGAACGACCCGCTTGTTTGGTGACCATCTAAACTGGTCGGATTTAATCATACACACCTCCAAATTCACCACACACACACAAACCACACGAAGAGCATAT
>JADPWL010002995.1:0-13189 GCA_019059595.1 Marasmia exigua | reverse complement strand
ACCGAACAAAAACACGTCATCATTCAGATCATCCATTACACTACTACATTTACCTAAAAACTCGTCAAAATGTGTGCGCTTTAGAGGTGACGGCAAATAAATACAACAGATATGTACCTGAATAGCGCCCAAGACTAAGGTAACCCATAAATCTTCGCAGCGACTCTCAAAAGTATAATTTCTATATGAATGTATAGATTTTTTAATGGCAATAAGAACACCTCCTCCATCAGAATCCATACCAAAAGTGTTTGACGATCTGTCCCTCCTAAATACCTGATAACGGTTGTCAAATATTTCACTATCGTATATTTCATTGTTCAGCCACGTTTCTGTAGCACAATCAAGTCGAAGTTGTTCGCACAAATTTTCAGGTAAACATCATTAAGTTTTGTCCGCATACCGCGTATGTTCTGATAATAAATACATAGAGTGAAGGTCGCAATTAAAAACACTATCCTTTATAGACGATATACAACATTAAGGAACTAAACTAGTCAGAAATTCTTGATGAAGTACTAACTTCGCGGGATGCTCGTCGTCCTTCCTTATGAATATCCTTCCATTTCTCACCCACACATACTTGAATTTATTTTCCTTGGCCCAAATCCTTGTAGTTGCATGGAGAGCTTTGTTTGCTTGAGTCAGATGCTCAGCGATGTAAACTGGCGACTCCTTGTCCCCATAACCTAGTAGTTTGGTGTTAAGCTTCCCTTTAGGGTTTGCTACTATTACATATTCCCAAGTTTTTATTAAATCTGGTGATTTAAAAACCTGTAATTTGTAATGTTCTATTATTTTAGAAATTTCCTTTATTTAATTATCATAATTTAATTTTCATAAATTTCCCCATTGTTGTGGTAACTACCATACCCAAAAAAGGGTAACACTGCAACAACAAAACAAATTTTTGCATAGGGTGACCACATAATTGAAGAGGTAAGTGGACAAAGGTGTTATCTGACATAACTGAAGAATTGACTTTTTTGAATGAACATAGGTTTTAAGTGATAACAAAATCGACTAATGACTCCAAACCAAACACGCAATTTTGTTACGTGTCAAAAACCAGACCTTAACAAAGGTGTTATCTGACAAGCATTCATACATTTTAGGATTCAAATGTGGTATGAGTAGAAACATTTTGAAAAATCATTTACATTACATACTACGTTTGGAATAGTAAAAGGTAGTAGTTGTGATCATTGTTTGAACAATGATCACAACAAACATCAAATAAATATGAAATAAATAATTAACAAAGGTGTTATAAGCTTTGTAATTGTGGGCGGAGTATGGTGGCATCAGTGATATGCAAATGATAAAAGCGATTTTCATGAGCTTAACGTGTTTTATTTATTTAATTATATTATTTAAAATATATTTTATATCCTTGACAGTTAGCCTAACAGACACTTCATCATAGACAATTTGTTTTCTTTATAAACTATGGCACTGGTATCATTGGGTCGTCACTCCAACACTCCTCCTGACACAGGGGGTCTAATTTCAAGTTACCACGTACGATCGTTCGATCGAGCCGACAGTCAATCAATTGTAGTTTAGTTTGGCAATTTGAAATACCATCGTATGGGACACTTTCGTACGGATCCGACCATAGACTCTCGTGAATGAATGATATTCGCGATGATAGTGTCGCCGAAAGACCCACATCAAATAAAACCAATTGAATTGATTTTATTTATAATTAACAATATTTTTTTTAACGAATAAAAGATATTTGACTTTTTAAATTAAAGGACTATTGTTTAATGTGTTTGAAAGAAAGATTTTAAATAATAAAAACATTAAAATGTTAAAATATTTTAAAAAATCTGACAGCTAGCTATTTTTCTACATCATAGCCCATATAGTTATCTGTGGCCATCTGTGAAACATTAGAAAAAAACTTGTAAATTATTGACTGACATAAGTATGTACCTACGTACGATAAATATGCAATCTCAATACATAATTTAAAATATTGTAAAATTGTTTGAAAGCGTATGTACATTAGTATTATGCTTATATACAAGTTCTATAGTTATCTAAAGACTCTACTTTCTTTAGTTAAAATCAAGTATAAGTTAGGTTAGTCGCATAATCCTACCTAAATAAGTTTATTTGTTATTAAATTTACTCTGCCGGGGACCACTCGGCCACGCAGTAGAATAGGCCATCCTCACTCTTACCGAGGTGTCGTAAAAGGCCAATAAGGTAAAGCTGCTGGCATGATCATCAGCACCCAGACATGGAAAACTCTACATTTATATCAAAACCCTCGCCAACCCGTCTGCCAAGCGTGGTGAGTATGGCAATTACCCCTCATGTGATTGAGGAAGGCCCGTGCCCCAGCAGTGGGGACTTAAATGGGCTGATGATGATGACTATTCCAATTTACACTTTAGAAAGAACAACTTTGAAACATCATTTCTATAATTTAACCATTTGTAATTAAATATTTCAGTAAACAAGACATCAAAGTTCTCCATTGGACCAAACTGTAATAGAAAGCTGAGCTAGAATGACTGTTGGTGAATGAGTTGAAAAAAGTGAACATCTCACCGGAGGTAATCAAAATAACAAAAAGTTATTTAACTGAATCTATAATATCTGTGCTATAACTAATTTCCTTACTGAAAGAAAAAACATTAAGATAAAGATAATATAATTTTTTGAAACATGTATACAAAAGTGTAATCCTTATAAATAAATATTTCACAACATCACATACATTGGTCTGACTCCAAGATAGGTACCTCAAGCACCTGTGTTACGGATATCAGAATCAACAGTGGGATTACAAATATATGCATATAATACTTTTCTTTAATAAATACATACTAATAATACATAGAAAACACCCAGACCAATACAAACAGACATGTTCATGCACACAAATGTTTGTACTGTGCGGGGATTGAACCCGCAACCCTTGGAACAAAGGCAGCATTCACTACCGTTCCAAATGGGTTGTCAAATCCTTGCAGTGTTATTCTTGGTTGGTGGTTCAGAACCATGATTTTGGAGGCCAGTGTACCGTGAGCCATGATCGAGGATTTGGCAAGTCTGGCAATTACTATGAAGGGACTGCCGTCTGACCTTAACAACCCTTAGGGTCCCCCAACGGGGGAACCACACCAAATTAATCATGGTTACATGTTACAGAAACTTATTCAAGTAATCTTAAGTGCATATGGAGCTCATTGGTAGAAATATGCATTTGAGTTTATTTTTACATTATTTCCATTTTAAAATTAAATAGCTTGTTTTTATTTACTTAATAAGTATGATTGTAATCGAAATACCTATGTACCTACCAACAGTTTTTTGTATGAGAGAGCAATAAAAATACTTTTATTATTAGGTATTTATTTATTTTATTTAAAACTCCTTTATGATTATTGCAGAATATCTACCAGCATTGCACAGATCTCCGCTAGAAGAAACATACCCAGTTCCAGCACTCCGGGTTTCATTGCTAAACGAAGTTAATTATTTGCTGAAAATAGTTTGTTATAATTCAACTGATAAGTACCTATGGACAAGCATCATTCAGTCATCATTTATTATGTAAACAAAGTAAAGTATCAGCTTAATTATTCCCTTTGTAGGGCTAAGACCCCCATCATAGAAATCAAGTCATCGCTACTATGATGGGATTAGGCTTAATCATCACTCTTGCCAAATGCGGATTAGTGATCACAAACCCGAACTATGTTCGGAAAATTCAAAACTTTGCTCGACCCGGGAATCGAACCCATGACCCCGAGATCATGGCCACAGGGCCATCGTCAGAACCGTCTTAAACCATTAGACAATGGGGCGTTGTTTTATTTGTAAATAGTTAAAGGTTATTAATTAATACTAAGTGGGTGTGTGAAGATAGATAGATAGACATCCTTTATTGCACAGAAAGAATACAAAATATGTGTGTGTACATAGTTTCTTCTTAAAATAGGATAACATTATTGTATCTTTTATTATTTATTTTAATAAATGATTCCATCACATGTACTTTGTTGTTTTTTTCATTCCTTATGTACCTACTGCTCTCCTGTTAATTAGTATGTTAATCGCATGAGTGTTAACAGGGCTTTTGGAACAGTGGTAGTGAACGATGGCTTTGGTTCAAGGGTTGTTGGTTCGATCCCCATACAGTACAAACATTTGTGTGCATGTACATGTCTGTTTGTATTGGTCTGGGTGTTTTCTATGTATTAGTATGTTTTTACAAAAGAAAAGTATTATATGTATATATTTGTAATCCCACTGTGGACTATGATATCCGTAACACGGGTGCTTGAGCTACCTATCTCGGAGCCAGATCAATGTACATATGTGATGTTGTGAAATATTCTATGGGATATATTGAAATTCACTAACTAATAGTGGAGCAAATGTATTAAACCAGTTAAACATAAGTTAAACAGTTAAACATAAGTTTAACTGGTTGGTACTGTGTAATCTTTAATGGATATCCAAAATTACCCCAAAATTGTAAAATTTATAAGTAGATAACTAGGTACTTAAATAGTTATGTAGGAACCTAACACAAAGGTAAGTAGGTAGGTATACCTACTTTTTAAGGAAAGAGAAAACTTATTACTTATACTTGTAATGTAGACAAAGTAGGAACTTAGGCAAAATTATTGCCTCTTGTAATACATAATTGAGGCTTGCAAATGGTTAAAACCCTCAAAATGTATTTCACTTTGTACTTTGGTGGATTAATACCTAATTGAATCAAAAGCCTATATAAATAATACCTAATTAAACCATCAAAAGTTTGAAACTTTTGAACTGTTAAGTTTAAGTTGAAGAATACAATGTACTTAGTCGCAGAAAAAGACTAATTACTTAGTGAATCTAGTTTATCTATAAGAAGCCTACACCACTAGGTAGGTACTTAGTATACTTACTTACTTAAATCTGCATAAATCATTGAACTATACCATACATATTCTCACTGGCATAAATCTACAAAAATTCTCAGTAAGTAGGTAAATAGGCACTTAATGTAAATTAATTTACATATTTAAACGTAAGTACTGAGATTCATACATGAAAACTTTGATTAAGCATTAAAAGTACCTAAGTACTCTATGTATTCATAATCATCTATATAGGTATAGCAATTTTAACATTTTATACCAAGAAACTCCGCTTTAAACTAATCTTTATTGATATGTAAGTCATTGGACCTTATTTACAAAGACATAAAGATCCTTTTTTAATACACCATAAATCCATTCAACCGAACCAAAACACCTTTCGAGCTATCGTGAATTTTGACATAAAGACGCGAGACAAGAAATGTCAAATTCGATAATTTGGTTGAGCATTGGCGTCTTCAAATTAGGGTTTGAGGCGAGATGTGTCAAAAGAGTTTCGGTTGAGTTCAACCGACGCAATGTTCACTTCAAATTAGGAAACGTCGTTAAATACGTTTGGTTGAGTCTCAAAGTTAACTTCAAATTAGACCCCCAGGATACCATGCCTACACAAGTCCGAGTTCGTCTCGGCACTTCTCGAACTTAGGCCGCGGTAGAGCTTTCGTAAATATGTCCGCGATCATATTCTCTGTCGGCAGATACATTATGTCTACCATGCCTTTTTGTATGACTTCTCTAATGTAGTGCTGTTTGATGTCAATATGCTTTGACTTGCTGCTAATAATTGGGTTGGTGGCCAGCTTCTGGGCAGCTTGATTGTCATTAAATATTTTCACTTTTGACTGGCGCTGGCCCAATCCTTCCTGCAGTCTTTGTAGATGTATGGCCTCTTTCGAGCAACTCGTGATGGCCATATATTCGGCTTCTGCCGTTGACAGCGCTACACTTTGCTGTTTCCTTGACTCCCAACTGAGTGCCCCACCACTTTTCATAAAGCAGTACCCCGTGTAGGATCTCCTATCCATGGGGCAGGACGCCCAGTCCGCATCGGCGTATCCGGTAAGCATACTTTCTTTATCCTTAGTGAAAGTTAATTTAAATTCTTTTGTTCCGGATAGGTATCTAAGTACGCGCTTCGCTGCGATCCAGTGTTCCTTTCCGTAGTATGAGTTATACTGACTTAGATAGCTGACAGCGTAAGATATGTCAGGGCGCGTCGCTACGGATAGGTACATGAGAGCTCCAATCAGACTTCTATAAGGGATGCTTTCATCAGGTTTTTCTTCCTTCTTTAATTTAAGTGCTGTCTCCATAGGAGTTGAGACAGGCTTCGCATCTTGCATGTTAAATTTCTTTAATACATCCTTTATATAACTTGTCTGGTTCAAACTGATTCGTTCTCCTTTATTACGTTCAAAATTTATACCTAGACAATGTTTCAGCTCTCCTAGATCCTTCATTTCAAATATAGCTTTTAGCTTTTTCTTGATGTCTTCCCAAATCTTTTTATTTGTGAATGCAATTATGAAATCGTCTACGTATATGGCTATGATTACCTTATGGTTTCCTGTAACCAGCATATACAAACACGGGTCAGCATCGGACGGCTCAAACCCTAGTTTTCTTAATTCATTGTCAAGGCGTTTATTCCACTGTCGTCCTGACTGTTTTAGCCCGTATAAAGCCTTTTGCAATTTGCAAACATTTCCCTGCTTTGTGCTTCTTAAGTCTTCAATCATCTTTTTGGTTTTAAGGAAAAGTGTTAAGTTTTCTTTGTTACTTTCTTCCACCAATATTTCAGCTAGGTACTTTTCTAGGTAATCTGGCGTTTTCATAAAAATGTCTACATCTAATTTACCATTCAAGTAGGCCGTTGTGACATCCATTTGATTTAACGTCATTCCCTCTTGGACTGCCACACTGACAAGTGACCTCACCGAGCTCAATTTTGCTACAGGCGAGTATGTTTCTGTATAATCTATGCCAGGTTTTTGGTTAAAACCTCGCGCCACGAGTCTTGCCTTTTTTATTATAGTGTTGTCTGTAGAGGTTTTATTTTTGAGTATCATTTTATGGTCTATTATATTCATACCTTTTTCTTTCTTTACTATTTTCCATGTTTCATTTTTAATGTGTGCTTTTATTTCAGATTTTATTGCGTCATGCCACTCCTGTTCATCAATGTTTTCTTCAGCCAAGTGAGTACTTTCTGTTATTAGCATGCTTTCTTCTGAGTATTCTGACTCATAGTCTTTGGTCCATGCAGGTTTCTTTCTTTCTCTCCTTGGTCTTTGTTTTACAGGTTCTTCTGGAGTCGATTCTTCATTAATCGTTTCTCCTCCTGTTTCAGGTGGCGTGCGCTCTTCTTCATCGTCGCGTAAGTATTCATCTTCTGGAGGCGAGTCATCATGTTGGTTTGGAGGTAAGTAGTCTTCATACGATTGACACTCTTCATATTGATCTTGGATTTCGTCTGACGTTTCAGCTTGGTCCATAGAAGGTAGCTCAATCTGTATTTTGCTTTGGCTTCCGACGTTGCCCCCCTCAACGTGATGTTTCTTGTCCTCCTTTTCATAGTACATCTTATTAATGAATTTCACGTCTCTACTTATTGTGACTGATTGAAGATGATCCATCCAGATTCTGTAACCCTTTGTTGATTCAGCATATCCAACAAAAATTCCTTCTTTTGCTCTGGGCGTAAATTTTCTTACATTTCTTTTGTTGAGTACAAAAGCTTTTGTTCCAAAACATTGAAAATGTCGGACTGATGGAGTATATCCCACCCATTTTTCGAAGGGTGTTTTTCCATTTGTAGCTTTTGATGGTACTCTGTTTGTTATGTAGTTTGCTGTATTTATAGCTTCAGCCCAGAAACTTTGAGGCAGATGCGATTCTATTAGCATACAGCGAGCCTTATCTAAAAGCGTTCTGTTTCTTCTTTCAGCTAAACCATTCTGCTGTGGCGTGTAAGGAGCTGATAATCTTCTTGCAATCCCATTATTTTTAAGATAAGAGTCGAATTCACGGTTACAATATTCTTTTCCGTTATCTGATTGTAGGATTTTAATTTTATGTCCTGTAAATTTCTCATGTTCATTTTTGTACTCCTTGAATTTTTCTAGGACTTCATTTTTGTTCTTCATAAAGTAAACTCTTCCATAGCGACTATATTCATCTGTGAATGTGACGAAATATCTGCTTCCTGCATTGCTTTCTTCTGGCATAGGTCCGCATACGTCTGTATGTACGGTATGCAGCCTTTCAGGGGCTCTCGTTTCCTCACGTCGTTCGTTCGGAAAAGGTAAATTTGTCATTTTCCCCTTTATGCAGGTGTCGCATTCTTGTAGCTCTTTTTCTTTGTACGTCAGTCCTATGATGGCTTTGTTTTTCTTTGCCATGTCGAGGTCTTGGACGTTAATGTGCCCCAAACGACGATGCCAAGTGTTTATTTCTGGCTCTTTAGTAAGGTTGGCTTTTTCTGTTACGTCCGTATTGAAATAGTATAGGCCTTCGGTCTTTATACCGGTAATTATTGCCTCTCCTTGTGCATCTTTTATTATTGCCTTATCTCTTTTGAAAAATACAGTGCTGCCACTGTCCGTCGCTTTGGATACAGAGATTAAATTTGTTGTGAGATTTGGTATGTATAGGGTATTATGGAGGTTTATGGTTACCCCTTTTACCTTTATTCTCGCCATTCCTTTCCCTGCAACATCTTCCGTTTTGTCGGAAGCTAATTTTAGTTTTTCATTTTCAGTCGGCATTAGTGACACAAAGTAAGATTTGTCATTGCACATGTGCGACGTGCACCCGCTGTCTATGCACCATTTAGTGGATGCTGACACGGCGCTGCTGTAGTTCGCTTCGGTGCAGTATAGGTTCTTGTTTGGGATCTGGCTCTTGGTATTGACCGCTCTGTTTTTGAACCAACATTTTTCCGTCGCATGACCCAACTTGTTGCAGTTATCACATTTCATTTTTTTCTTGTTTTGAAATGTTGACCTGGACTTTTGGTACACTGCTTTTTTACCATAGTAGGCTCCTTCTTCTCCTTGTTTTTCTTCAGTTTTGTTTAATCTGGCCTCGCTCTCTTCGATTATTTTTATTTTTAATTCTTCTGGAGTGGGCAGCTTATCCCGTGACTCTATCGCGATACGGAAATTTTCAAAACTATCAGGAAGGCTATATAGAAGCATAACTGCGAGTAGGGTAAAATACCCAATAGTCAGCCTTTTAGTGAGGAATTAAATTTAGTTAATTTATATTTTGAACATGAAAAACTTTGCATGAAAATAACCACTGTATTATAAAGAGTTATTTATTAAATTTTTTAAAAAAATTAACAAAACATAAAACTTCTGTTAGAATCATAGAAAAAAAAAACAATAATCATATTATGGCACTTTTTCCCAGTGCTCAGCCTCATTTTTCCACAAGTCAGCCATGGCTTACCCTAAAGTCAGCCCCTCACTAACTTTGCATATTTGGCATAAAAAATTCTTATCACATATGTTTTCATACATATCCCCAGCGAATTCAGTGCATTTTAAATGGTACCATGCAGGGCAATTATCACAACCAATATTTTTCAGGTCGTTTATTTCGGTATCGCTAGTCATATCCTCTTCACAATTATTACAACTTATCTGGTTTATAGTACATGTCCTATTGTTTTTTTTCTTTTTACTTTTGTTAGAATTCAACAGCATTTTCGCTTTCCTTTTTTGTGCTGCTTCTTTCTTTTTTTGTTTCTCTTCTTCTTTCTTTGCCTTAATTTCAAGTCTTTTCAGTTTCTTACTTATTATTTCGTTCTTTTTCTGTTCTTTTATTTCTTCTTTTTGTCTTTCAAACTGTCTCCATTCTTCGGAAGAAATAGCTCCTATTCTATTCATTGATTTTATCTTATTTTTTGATCTAGTTACAGCAGGTAAGGTTAAATACTTATTTAAAACGGGCGACACATCTCCAGCTTTCACAATCACATCAGACAATATTTTTATTTTATTTTCTATATTTTTGTTAACCTCGTGCAGTACAGGTTTCATATTTATTGTCACGTCTTGTTCAGTTTTGTTTTTTATTAAATCAACGTTACTAGCTATTCCTATGTCTTTCACACTATCCATTACATAATTATTATTTTCTAAGATCAATGCTTTTCTTGTATTTTCCATTTCATAGTTGGTATGTATTTCTTGTTCAACGCCTTCATTTTCCTTATCAATTATACCATGATTAGTATTTATACCTAGTTTGATGTCTTTCTTTTCGATATAGTTTTCCGAAATTGATTCCGATGTCTCATTTGTTTGGCATTCTTTAACACAGTCGCCGTCTTGATCACTTGGAACAAACATTGGTGTCTGGTCTTGAATTTCATCACTTTGGTGAATCACTGCAACGTCGGTTATGATTTCAAACTCGTTTGAGAATAACGTTTCTTCAGTAAAGGTATCTAAATTATTTTCTAATGTGTAATCACCTATCATTGGCAAACTTACGAGGTCAATATTTTCATTTGATCCTAATGCTATTTTTGATTGGTTTTCATCAATACCACAGGAAATGTTTTCAATTGTACAATCCCTAGATGAATTTTTTGTTGAATTTAAACTTTCAGGTCCTGTCATATTTATTGCCGCACTCAAAACATTGATAACAGCTGTTGTGTCTACTCCAACATTTTTAAGCTCATTATCTAGATGATTAATACACTTGATGGCGGTATTTAAATGCCTGTTCTTAATTTTGGTACCTGGAGACTTCGAATTTTTGGTAGTGTTATGATGTTTCTCAAGATTATTTTGCACACATTTTGAGTAGTCCAAAGCGTTTGGATCGTATGGGTATAATCCACATTTGCGAAAACCGTTGATGATTGATCTAGAGAAATTTTCTTTATTTAAGACCTTTTCAAGTAATGGACAAAATGTGGCCTTGGTCAAAACACTATTGACATTTTCAGGTTGAGTTGCCCATTCGTACACGGTATTTTTCCATTCTTCCTTGAATGGTTTAAACACACTAACGTCAGCGGGCTGAATCAAATGTGTTGCATTTGGTGGAAGTGCATAAAGGATAATACCGTTATCGTGACAATATTCGCTGAGACGCATTGTTAAGTGACTCTTGTGGCCATCAACAAAAACGAGAACAGGTTTTTTCATTTTTTCTTTTTCCACCCATGCGTTCAGACCTTTATCAATGTAATCATAAAAAATTTCTGATTTCATCCAACCCGTTTCTGACTTTCCCAATAACCATCCATCAGGCATACTGTTAATAACATCTTTTGGTGGTCTTACATACGGAAAAACTACACAAGGAGGTAAAATTTTTCCTGACGCGGATATAAATATCAGGACTGTAACTGCTTCTTTTTCTTTGCCTTTTACAATTTGGTAGACATTTTTGTAGCCTCTTGGTGCAATCACTTTTCCAGTCTTGGGACATATATAAAAACTAGTTTCATCACCGTTAAATATTCGGTCAGGGTCGGTCAAAATATCAGTTGCGTTTATGTCTTCTAAATGCTTCATAAGTTCAGCAAACCACTTCCGAATACCTTCTTCAGTTACAGCAGCTCGACCCTTAGATAAATTTTCAGGTGTCCTCTCACTTAACTCGGGATTTCTTCTAAGAAATGATTGGTACCATTTCTTCCCTGGTCTATTATTTACAAATGGGTTAGGTCTTTGATCTTCAGATATAATATTATGGACGGTATTTAGGAGATCATCTCGTTTTAATGGAAAGCCACATTTTGCTAATCCTATACACCAGTCTTTCAATGCAGTTTCTTCAGTTTTGGTGAGCACTGAATCCGGCCCCATTTTACGGGGTAAGTCTGGAACCCTTAAATGTAGTCGATCTTGTAACGTCCCTCGCGGAACCATAAAAACTCGACTAGCTTCTCGAATCTTCATACCTTGTCTAATTGCCGCCATAGCCTTTGTCAATTGTTCTTCTTTATATTGGTGGATAGGTCTTTTGGACATGATGGAAATCTAAAACAATCGATTTTAAACCTTAAAAACTGCTTACACCTAAATTGAACTCTGATTTAAGACTTTATAACTTGCTTTTAGTGCAACAGAACTAGCGGCTGTTTACTGGATTCGTAGACCCATTGCTCGGCCATTAACATGCAATTGTATTTGAACGCGGCTGACTACTGGTATAATACAGAATTCGTATTAGAAAAGTTAAGTCCAAAATATTAAGCAAAGGAAAGTTAATCCGCTTCGTTAATTTCAGCTTAATCTAAGATATTCCCAAGAAAACTAGTAGTCAGCCACTTAAGGCTGATCACTGGATCTGCAGTCAAAAATCGCAACCCAGTAGTCGGCCGCATACATTACAATATATTAAACAAGTAAAATGTTTATTATCGTTGATTTTATAGGAAAATAATCATTTTATCGTAACACAATATGATCAGCCACTGTAAATAACAACATATTAACACAAAAACTTACCGAAAACTCGGACGAGCTTCATTAGGAAAAAAATAGTAACAATGGCGCGTATCGTCACGTCGGTGACAGCAGTGCAAATGAAAGAGTGTAGCTCGTCTATTTGACAGAATATTGGTTTGTATGTGTGCGAACTAGCCAATCATGAGACAAGGATTCATTCAAACACAATTTTAGTGGTGTAAACAGATATTGACACTATTTCTAAAGAAATAAAGGCTGTAAAGGCTGAGTACTGGTACATGGCTGACTATTGGGTATTTTACCCTAAGTCCTTGTCAATTTTGATGTTCATATTGGCTAATTTGTCTACGATGTCCATAAATTCATTGATATGTTCCCTAGCCATTTCAGTACTTTTCATTTTCTTTTGAAGTAACTTTTTGAGGAGTGTGGCCTTTCTTGCTGGTCCACTACTCTCGTACGCACCTTTTAGCGTGTCCCACACATATTTCGCTGTTTTGCAGCATTTTACGAGGCGAAGTTCCGATGGAGATATAATTAGGAGTAATTCGGCTTTGGCCTGCAAGTCTTTTTCCTTCTCCCGGTCATCGTATTCCTCAATATATTTGTGTAGTCCAGCTCGGATGAGCACCGCTTCGGCTTGGATTTTCCAAGTGTCATAGTTCTCTTTTGTTAACTGTTCAATTTGAACTTTGGCCATCTTTGCTTTATACTCACTTTTTTCCGCTTTCCATCAACTGAGCCTGGGCCCATAACCTGTGGGCGGAGTATGGTGGCGTCAGTGATATGCAAATGATAAAAGCGATTTTCATGAGCTTAACGTGTTTTATTTATTTAATATATGATTATTTA